>JBBYHH010694091.1:0-18448 GCA_038382905.1 Daphne laureola
CCCAAAATTAATTGTCAAATTTCTTCTGTTTCCCCAAAAATGACTATTTTGTCCCCAGAGATGAAAATGGGTAAAATGTCCCGGAATTCAGTGGTGACTGTAACACTAGGAGCGAGGGCTGATATCGGGGGGTAGAGGTAGAGGCCCCACTCCACCTGAAACTTTGTGAAAAGTATAACCGAACCCAAGACCATAATTATGAGAACCACAACAACAAGAAGATTTGGGATCAACTTGTCAGGTTCTGCTTTACTTTCTGTTTTGGATTTTCTGAGTTTGTCAGCATAACAGTTGTGCAAGGACTTTAGTAATGTTTTGGTAGAGTTCTGAATTTTAGGTTAGAGTCATTCTGCGAATATAACTTTTGGAATGATAGTAACAACGCTCACCTTAGCTATCCGCACCAGATTAGGTTCAGTAAAGGAATCAATAGGCAATGAAAATGTTAGAGTTATGTTCGAAGAAGAACACGACCTCATTATCTAATGTTTAGTGGCCGTCTGGAGTTAGGCGATCGCCTGGAACTATGTTCCTGGTCACCTGGCCCCCTGTATATTTTGATCAGGAGTCAGGCAATCGCTTGGAACTGTGTTCTTGGTCACCTGGCCTTCACCTGTTCTCCTGTTTATTAAGTATTGAGGTCAGGCGATAGCCTGCCTCAGTGCATTGGCTCGCCTGGTTCTTACCTGACTTCAAAATTAGCCCAAATTTCACCCGACCTTTCAAGGATCTTTAAGCTTGGTTCAGGTGTGTGTCTCGGGACCTCAGGTTCACATGGTATGAGGATTTCAGGAGCTTTGATAAGTGCATGAGGGAATAAGATTTACAGAAAAAACGTGCATCAATATTTTACAAGCAAGGACCGGGTGTCAGCGGTCGTTGGGTACGAGATCGGGAATATTGCCCAGGATCTCTATTATGCACCATTTGATACGGTAGTACGATGTTTCCAAGATGTGTCAGGCTATCAAGAAGATATGTATGTCCAATCCAACCCATTCCACAACAACTGGCCCTTCGTACTGGCCCGAGGTGAGGAAACTCGTACGAAGAACAAGTACACAGACACGAAGGTGCAGAGTCACCAAGTGACATTGGATATGTCTTGAAGGACAAAATGATCCGATGAAGAGCGATTCCATTCCACATCAACCTTAAGACAGCAGAGTAAGTACAACACTACGATAAAGATCAATAGGATTTCCAAAACTAGTTCGGTCGATGTCAGTGAGTACCAGCTAAATTTTAGGGGTCGGTACTATCTGTGATTGTCGGGTTGGAATACCGGAAGCTGACTTAGGGTGCAATGAGATGCACCCTGAGGTTGAGATGCCGCTGAGAGGCTCAAGATGGTAGTCTAAACTACCACTCCTTCCAAACAGCCGCAGACGGTGGTTCAAGTATGTTTGGTTACTAAGAGAGTTGGTCAGCGGAAGGCGCCGTGAGGTTAGTTTGTCAGATTTTAAGATTCAGTAGTTCTGCATCTACGGACACACCAAGTTTCATCTGTTTCTACTCACATCTAGGAAGTTGGAGTTTGTGTCTGCAACAATCATGTTAGAGTCACCACTGAATTCTGGGACATTTTGTCCAATTTCACCTCGTGGGGAAAAATAGTCATTTTTGGGAAACAGAAGAAACTGGACAATTAATTTTGGAAAATCATGAAGTGGTGGTCGAAATGAAGAAAATGAAAAGGTATGTAATATTATGTTTTATTACATAATTATTACAATTATTAAGAAATGGAGGGAAAACGTTACATTTTTTGTGGCTTAAGGAAAAATCACTAAAGTGTTAAATTGTGATGGTGAATAAATGGAAGGGAGGATAATTCTTTTGTGTTGGGTCATTTAAGTGGGATTAATGGAGAGAGATGGGAAGAAAAGAAAAAGAAATGGAATTAAAAGGAGGAAGGATATAATATATGGTGTTATATTATGAAATAGTATATCATAATATCACAAGAGTTTCTCTCTCATCTTCCTCCCTCTTCATTGCCAAAAATTGGCTCCCTCTCCTCACCATTTCTTCATAAAAAATCTTCATCAAATCTTCATCTCTTGGCTTGGGATTTTGAAAGTGAAGCTAATTTCATGTGTGAATCAACAAGAAAGGAATATTTCAAGTGAAGAAACTCATCTTCTCCCTCTCTCCCTTGGTCCGAATTCTTGGTGAAGTTAGGGTGAAGGATTTTCATCAAATCCTTGAAGAAGTTTTGAGGTAAGCTTGTTTCAATGTTGATTATGGTGTAGAAATAAGCTCTACTTCACTAATTCACCATGAAATTGGAAGATTCAACCTAGGGTTCATGTGATGTTCATGATGATTTTTTTAGGGAAGTTTAAATTTATTCCAAATTAGCGTTCTTAGGTGGTATTAGATAAACTTTAATGCTTGGAGTATTGATCAATTCATTGATTATCTATTCATTGATTATCTAAGAGCTATACTTTAGGGCCAAAATTGAGGTGGAACATTAAAGTGTTGAATTAAGTTGAAGTGATGGTTTAAATGTGTTCTTGGATTAACTTCTAACAACTTTAATTCTTGGTATAAGTTGAGAATCAATATGTATGATGGTGATGAAGTGTTGGCCAAAATTCAAGTTGAATTTTAAAAAATGGTAGTTCTTTTCTAATTGTGCTAAATTTTATGAATTAGGGGTGTTTAGGAACTCATAAATAAGTGAAAAATGTATGGATACAAGTTGGCATGGTTGGTTTGCATGATGAGACCGAATTGATGATGATGCTTAAGGTTAATTGTTGTGAAATTGTGTAGGGATGATGTTGTTTTGATGTTTAGAAGTGTAATTTGATGAAAGCATGAGAAGGAAATATTAGTTGCCATGTTTTTTCATTTTGGCCAAAATGTTGGTTGAAGTTGAAGTTGATGTAGGTTGATGAAAAATGGAGTGTTTGTTGATGTTTGGTGTTAAAGTTGGTTAGCAAGTATGTACATGAAATTGTAGAGAAATTAGATAAGTTTTGGTCCATTTTCTATGTTAGGGCCGAAATTTACAAAGGTTGAGAAGTTTAGGATTAGTTGTGAAAATTTGAATGTTAAATGATGGATGGTATTGTACTTGGATAAGTTACTTGTATGTGAAGTTGTGTTGAATTTGGACAAGGATTGGCCAATTTTCAAATATTGGGCCGAATTGTAAAGTGCTGAAAAGTTAAGAGTAATAGGTTGTTATTCGCTAAGTTGTGATGGAATTAGTTGTTCTTAAAGCTTAAGGTTATAATGGAAAAAAATCAGTAATTTTGGGACTTTTTGGAAAAGTGTCCGAAAATGAAAATTTTATTTAAGTGTCGGAAAGTCAAAAAATCAAATGCAGGAATTTAATTCTTTACTACTTGTATTATTGTTTAGAGCTGACGTGAGTTGTCGGGGCACTAAGGAAAATGCTATCAGAAGGGTTAATAGGAAAGTGATCGGAAAGGGTTCTACACTCGTTGTTCACCAGGTAAGGGTTCAACGTTCTTTATATGCATTCTGGATTACTGGGTTGCATATTGGGATAGTTGAGGGTAGTTCTTGGGCCGAGGGTGGGGCCCAGTGACCTCTGAGGCTAGTCGCATGGTAAGGATCGAGGTGTGCAGGATTTTTTAGCGCGGGACTTACAACTCTCTTATGACGATGATGATGTTCCATGATCACTTAGTGATCTATACGGGCTACGATGGATTTATGATCGATATGGTTTATTGTGGTTTTGTGATCTTCGTGATCATTTCTGGGAACCTTATGGATATGGTTATATTGTTTCCACTATGATGAGTGATGATGATAGTTTATATGGTTCGTAGGCCCTCGCCGGTATCGTGCGTATGTATTGTAGGGAGACCCTGAGTGGTATGAAATAAGATCATCGGGGGCTGTCGTGGTGTGTGGGATGGGAAAGGAAAAGAATGTTTTATCATGTGAAGAAAGGAAAGTGCATTGCATATCATGCATTCATGTTTATATATGTCACTACCCCCTCCTTACATGACCCAAACGAAGCAGACGAGAGGCCAGAAGGGTGGCGAAGACGGTCACTTTAACTTTCCTTATGCAGCCAGTACGATGGGTTGATTTCATAACATGGTCCTTGGCTCATAATCATGCATACAGAACATTTTCATAGTTCCCAGCTAGACACCCTGTCAGTCAAACATTTATAAAGAATTCCAAAGGTGTCCAAATTAATTTCCATAAATTTTTATGGAAACTAGACACATAGAGCTACAACCACATATAATTTCATAATTTTTTGCACCAGCCATTTGGTATAGTTTATTCGGCCAAGTTAGCCCAAAACTGCATTTTTTCGAATTCCGGTATCATTTCGTTTCTTTCCTGCATTTCAGACATTTACAATAATATACAATAAAATGAGATCAGCTCAGACCAGATACTCCGAAAGGAAGATGGCTCCGACAATCATTCCCCTATAAAATAAACATGTAATCATACAATATCTATAGCATGTAATCCATATCCATATATAAACATTACCATCATCAAAATACATCAACTGTGCATCATTCATACATGCATAAAAATGCGATTGTCTAAGCTATATGTACAATGTAACCTATTACTATAGATCCGACTTAACATACTTTACACTACTAAAAATCAGGCAGTCAGTTGAGCAACACCAACAATCCGGCCTGACACTGCTGCTGCTGCTGCTGCTGTAGCTACATACCAAAAACATGTCTTAAACCATTAGAACCTGTACAACAGTCTATTTCTGGAAATCTGTACTGTAATTAGTATCATCATCTGTAACATCATTTTGTTCTCTACCGGGAACTCCCTTGTCTGTACATTTCATTAAACAATACATAGGAGCAACATCAGTACCTCGGAATCAAAATAAAGTATGGCCTGGCAGAATCTCAATCTACGGCTCTAGATCCCGATGCTCCTAAAATAGGGAGGTATAAGGGGTGAGTTCCGTGGAGAACTCAGTAAGGGGTTAGGTAGAAGTAAAGGGGGAAAATCTTTGTTCGTTGCCAGCAATGACAATGTTAGCATGATAGTATGCATTATACAATATATATACAATCATGCAAATGATATGAAATGCACAGTTCCATTCAATCAATCATTCAAGATGGTCCCCGATAGTTGTTTCGCAACCCTGAAGCTTTATTATGGTGTATAGTACTAGCGCGGGGCATACGGTCCCCGTATTACCATTGTCATCAGGTCTACCATGGTAATCACGTAGGTCGTGATACCGGGACCTGGCACATCATCAGTCATCAGTCATCAGTCATCAGGTTCAACGGAATGGTCACGTAGGTCGTGACTCCAGAACCTGAAACATCATCATCAGTCATCAGTCCTCAATCATCAGTCATCAGGTCTACCATCATAATCACAAAATTCATGATACCGGGACCTGGCACATCAGTGTCAATCGCTATGCGACCGCAGAGCATCATCATCATAGAGAGCTGTAGTCCCACATCAGTGTACCTGCAAGCCTTTACCCCTACCTTGGAACTAGACCCAGGATTTACCGGGCCCTACCGTCAGCCTGTGAGCTAGTTTCAACCAACCTATATACCATACATGTGTAGTATTACGTATATAAGAAGGTTGAGCCCTTACCTGTGTGTAGCAGTCAGTAAGTCTGTCTGTGAGTCCGTTATCTAGATACCGTTTCCGTGTCTGTTTCTGTACAATGGTACAATACATCAGATTCCTTCTATCATTACTTTACATTCACTGTAATCCGTGACAATTCATACATGAGCAATATATCGCTATCCGTGCACAAACATTCCATTTACCGTGCATTACCATTCCATTTCCCTCGATATTCAACAATTCACAAAATTACACATTTTAGACTTAACTCATAATTCCATCTTAGACATTAATTCGCAACTCATTCCAAATACTAAAGTTGCTTAGAATCAATCTAAGAACACAATTGACGCATCTAATCGATCCATTTCAATAGTTCGTTCTTCCATCAATTTTCCAGAGCTATAACTCTTAGCTCACTAAACCGATTGGAATCAACCAAAATTCCAAGTATTAATATTCTCCTAAATTCATCCAAGAACAACAATTTAGCTTCAATTTCAATTTTCCTCAGATTTTCAGATTTTCTCTCTCATGAACCCTAATTTCGAAATTCTTAATTCAAGCTGAATCAGTGATGTAGAACGTGCTTCTATCTCCTAATTAACATAAAAACATGTTTACCTCTTCAATTGAACCAATTTTGAAGGTACTTAGTCCACCTTGATTTCTGCCCTAAATCAGAAATCCTTCCAATTGATGTTGTTGTTGCTTGAATCTTGTATTGTTGTTGTTCTTTCGTTGATTCTCGCATAAATCAACCGTTTCCACGTGATTTGGATGCTTGGAACCGGGTTTAGGGTTGATAGGATTCAAGGTTTAGAGTGAGAGAGGAGAGAGAGAGCATGGATGAAGAATGAAGAAGAAGGGTTCGGGTTCTTCTTTCACGATCCGGGCCATCCAGGCGTGATCCCCGGCGTGGTCCTAGTGTCTTGATCATGCCGCGGGGATCCTGGCAGGCTCGAGTTGGGCAGCTCCGGCGTCTTCATGGCGTGATCCCGGCGTCTCAATCACACCGCGTGATCGTCACGCCTCCATCTCTCCGCCGTCTCGCCGCACGACCAGAAAACCGACCAGTTTTTCTTCTCCCATCCTCCTGGCGCGTTCCCAGCATCTTCCTTCACGCCGTCGTCACGCTGTGGCCTCCAAAACTGGCCAGCTCCTCCTTCTTTCCAAATGTAGCTCCACCATGGTGCCAAGGTGGTTCTGTAACCCTCGGAACACCTTTTGCAACCATTCCCGTGTCCGTAACGACTCTGAATAATTCTATGTTCGTTCCGTTGGAAAACTATCCTTCATAGCCTCCCGGAACATACCTTTTCTTACAGTTAGACCCTAAAATAAATCCATAACATACAATTAAAAGAAACCTTACCTTTTTCCGATAATTCCTCATCGGTGGCCGTAACAATACAATTACAACTATAGAGCATCAGTTGAATGCTTCAATTGTCACAAATATGGCCACTATCAAAGTGAGTGTTCTGATCAACAACAGACACACTACACAGAAGCAGACAAAGAAGAAGATTTGTTGTTAATGGCTCAAGGGAATTCTAAATCTAAGAACAATAAAAGTGAATGGTATATGGATTCCGGATGCTCAAACCACATGTGTGGTTATGAAGACATGTTTGACACACTAGATAGGACCTTCAAGCATTCAGTTACACTTGGCAACAATAGCAAGCTACAGGTCATTGGTAAAGGACCAGTAAAGGTAAAATTTGAGGAGCTATCATTTACTTTGACTAATGTGTATCTTGTACATGATCTAAAAAACAACTTACTAAGTCTGGGCCAACTACAAGAAAGGAACCTCACAATCACATTTAGTGGTGGATTTTGTAAAGTTCTTCATAAATAGAAGGGACTCATCATGACGACTTCTATGAGCAACAATCGAATGTTTATCCTAACTACTGAAAGAAAGCCTACAACAGAAGATTCATGCCTCCAAACAAACTCACAAAAATGACCCACCTATGGCACATGAGGTTTGCTCACTTAAGCTACAAAGGACTGGAGCTACTTAAGAAAGAAGATATGGTAGTAGGACTTCCAGAAATAGAGTCAATTACCAAGGTATGTGAACAATGCTTAAAAGGAAAACAGTCCAGAATCTTCATTCCTAAAAGGAGCACCTGGAGAGCAGCAGGAAAGCTGGAACTTGTCCACACATACCTGTGTGGACCTATAACACCTAAATCAAGTGGAGGAAAAAGGTACATTCTTTGCTTCATATATGATTTTAGTAGAAAGGCTTGGTGTTATCTATTATATGAAAAATCTGAAACCTTTGAAAAGTTTAAAAGGTTTAGAGTAACTGTTGAAAACCAGTCAAATTGCCTGCTTAAATGTTTAAGATCAGATAGGGGGAGAATACACCTCTCAAGTATTCAATGACTACTCCAAACAGACAGGAATAAAGCATCAATTGACAATAGCCTACACGCCACAACACAATGCAGTTGCTGAAAGAAAAAATATAACAGTTATGAATCTAGTAAGATTCGTGTTAGCAGAGAAGAATGTACCAAACAATTTTTGGGCAGAAGCAGCTAAATGGGCATATTATGTCCTGAATAGATCACCTACATCAACTGTAAAAGGAAGAACACCTCAAGAGGTCTGGAGTGGGATAAAACCATCAGTGCAACACTTCAGGATCTTTGGTTGTTTAGCTTATGCACATATCCCTGATGTCAAAAGAACTAAGCTAGATGAAAAGAGCACTGTCTGCATTCTGGTAGGTGTAAGTGAAGATAGAAAAGGGTACAGACTCTATGATCCAAGAAATAAAAAGGTAATAGTTAGCAAAGATGTGGTTTTTTCAGAGGAAGAAGAATGGGACTGGAACAAGAATCATGAGAAACAGACAATCACAACATTAGAAATTGGTGAGGAAGAAACTCAAACACAAAAAGAGATTCTTGAAGAACCCGAGAGAGAGATTGCACCAACCAATCAAGGTGTTGGTGCAAGGGAAGGAAGGCATAGACAACCTCCAAGTTGGATGAGGGATTATGTTCAAAACAATTCCTCATCGGACAAAGAAGCAAATCTGGCCCTCACATTACTTATAAATGAAGTCATAAAAGACAATATAGAGGACCTGACCATCAGGAATGGAGAACATCCATGCAAAAGGAGATAGATGCTATTAACAAAAACCAAACTTGGACTTTATGTAATCTGCCAAACTTGGACTTTATGTAATCTGCCAACAGGAGCTAAAAAGATAGGTGTTAAGTGGGTCTATAAGACAAAATTCAATGAAGAAGGGAAGGTGGACAAACTGAAGGCAAGATTAGTGGCTAAAGGGTATTCTCAGAAGTATGGAATCGATTATACAGAAGTATTTGCTCCAGTGGCCAGGCTAGATACTGTTAGAATCATCATATCAACAGCAGCTAAGAATGGTTGAAAAATCCATCAAATGGATGTCAAGTTAGCCTTTATACATGGAGAAATAGAGGAAGACATATATGTGGAGCAACCTAAAGGTTTTGAAATACTAGGAGAAGAACATAAAGTCTATAAGTTTCACAAAGCACTCTATGGACTAAAACAAGCACCAAGAGTCTGGTTTAGTAAAATTGAAGCATATTTTATAGGTGAGGGGTTCAAGAAATGCAGCAGTGAGGAAACACTCTTTACAAAACCAGGAAAAATTGGAAGTTTCTTGATAGTCAGCATCTATGTAGACAATTTGATCTATATTGGAAACAATACAACAATGCTACAGGAATTTAAAGAAAGTATGGAGAGAAACTTTGATATTACTGATCTCGGACTCATGAGATATTTTCTTGGGATTGAGGTGGTCCAGCACTCACAAGGAGTATCATTGTGTCAAAATAAATATACATTAGATGTTCTGAAAAGGTTTGGAATGGCAAAAGGGAAACCTGTCAAAACTCCTCTTGTACCTGGAACCAGAATTGACAAGGATGAAGCAGGAGAGGCTATAGATGAAACTATGTTCAAACAAATGGTGAGTAGTCTAATGTACTTGACTGCCACAAGGCCTGACATCATGTATGTTGTCTTCCTTATAAGAAGATACATGTCGAGACCTACACAGTTGCACTTACAACTTGTCAAGAGAATCATGAGATATCTGTGTGGGACTGTTGAGTATGGAATACATTACAACATGTATGATAAGAGTGGGTTACAAGTATTCTCTGACAATGATTATGCAAGGGATGTAAATGATAGGAAGAGCACTAGTGGTTATATTTTCCTACTTAATGGAGGGGTTGTTGCTTGGAGTTCCAAAAAGCAACATATTGTCACTCTTTCTACTACTGAAGCTGAATTCATAATTGTTGCCATGTGTGCTTGTCAAGTGGTCTGGATGAAAAGAATACTTCAGGAAGTTGGAGAGAAGATGGACAGGAGTATTCTCATAAATTGTGATAATAGTTCTACTCTAAAGCTATCCAAGAATCCTGTTCTTCATGGTAGGAGTAAACACATAAATGTTAGGTACCATTTCTTGAGAAATCTGGTCAAGGATGGAGTTATACAGCTAGTATTTTGCAGAAATGAGGATCAAATTGCTGATTTATTGACAAAACCTCTAAGGCTTGAAGTTTTTATAAAACTGAGATCATTAATGAGTATGCAGGCTCTCCTTGAGTAAACTAGCAGTAAGCTACTGCTAGTTTAAGAGAATGAATGTTGAGTATTAGCCTATAAGTGTTTTAGTCCTAGTCTGTTAAGTATTCTAGTCCTAGTCTGTTACTGTTTGTTGCTGTTTCGTATTGTGCAAGTAAAGTCCTTTGTGGGCTGATGTTAAACTTATCCCTTCATCTTTCGGTTGTTAGCTTAGGATTAGTATTCCTAGTTCTATTTGGTTTAATGCTTGATGTAAGTATATATACAGAAAATGCTTGATCAATGAAGTACATTGCTTTGGCAGATTCAAGTGTTTCTTGTTCTCTAGTATTCTACAGAGACTTAATGGGAATGCTTAGGATTCGTTTATTTGTGGAAAGTTTTTTAAATTTTCATCTCCAATTTTCATTTATAAATATTTGATCAAATAAGTAGTTTTTAAATTATTGAAAACTTTATTTTATAAATATTAAAAAATTCTAGTATTGAAATAAAAACCTTCCAAACAAAATTCCTTAATTTAATATTAAAATTTTCTAAAATTTAAAAAATAAAGTTTTCATCACTTAAAAATTAATTATATAATCAAATATTTATAGAAAAAAATTAAAAATAAAAATTTGAATTTTTTTTTCATAAATAAACGGACCTTAGCCTTTTAGTAATTAATGATTTATGGTTGTGTTGGAAAGTGGCAAGTGTAAGAGAAGCAGCATATTTCAAGGATCCGGCTTGTCTGCGGTCTGCAAACTTGCAGTTCCATTTGTAGTGCACATGTGGCACCGCATATTCCTATTTATTTGACTTTTTTTTTATCTTTTTTTTATTTTTTTGCTACCTCAAAGTATATTATAAATATATTAATTAATCTATAATTATATATTATTTTTTATCTATAAGCTGTAAAAAAAAATTATATTTAGCATCTTAAAAATATTAAAGTACGATATACATATAAAATATTTAATTTTTAATATCTAAATATTCATAAAAAAAATATTATGATATTGTCAAAATAAATAGATTGACTTTTCCAAGGATAGAGGGAATGTAACTTTATATGTGTAAATAATTATAAATTAAATATTATCAAATGACTGTAAATGCAGAAACTGTAAAAAAAAATCAGAAAAAGAAAAAAACTGTAATTTTTGTGAGAGAGATATGTGTTTTTTCAGCATTTAATCTATGTATTTTTTTATTTTATATTTTGATATATAATGGCAAATAACACATATATATATATAAGATAAATCAATGTGTCTAGTTTTTAGAAATAGTTTTTTTAAAAATTTTAAAAAACTTCTTTATAATAAAAAAATTAATTAAAAAAAATTAAAAAATTAAATATAATTATTAAATAAGAACACATAAATAAGTAATTATATATGCAGTATGAGTTGCCAAAAAAAAGAAAGAAGAAAAAGAACAATAGGAGTACAAGCCGAATCCTTCAACATGGCTTGGGATAACAGGAGTCCTTTCGACGCACCATCGTGTTGTAAAAAGCAACACATTTTTTAAATTGAGATGAGAGAAAAAGAGAGAGATTTAGAAGGAAATTTTAAAAAATATGTTAATTTTTTATAGGATGTATTTTTTGGTTTAGTCGAAGAGACTCGTCATTCTAATCTACAATATCACATCCGTCCGACACATTTAGGATCCGTTTAATTTTAAATTTCATTTATAAATATTTAATTATATAATTAATTTTTAAAACATAAAAAAAACTATTTTTTAAATATTAAAAAATTCTAATATTAAATTAAAGAATCTTATTTAAAGATTTTATAATTTAATACTAGAATTTTTCAAAAGGATAATGTTACAATGCGTTAATTGAAAATTTGCATTGTAAGTGGTTCATTTTTTAAGTTATTTACATCATTGACATTTTCAATTTCATCTTCCTTTAAAAACTCTAATTCTTTTGTTTTTTATAATAAAAATTTACAAACAATTAGTTGACTGGAAAGAAAAAAAGAAGACGGAGAAAAAGAGATCCATATATCATATATTTCGATGTTTTTTTTTAATCCATTTAAACATTGACATATTTTTTTTACATTTATCTTAATTAATTATAAAATTATTATTGGGATCATGAAATGCATACCGAATATCATTATATTTCACTACAAGAATTATCAATTATAAATATCATAAAATTTTTGTTACGGAATCAATAATTTCTACTATGGAATAATCACTCTACTACCAGATCACAAATCTCACATTACTCGATCAATTTTTTTCTACTAGATCACTGTTTTTTCTTCTTTTGTAAATTAATAATCTTCTTAAATTTATAGAGATGTATTGCGCAAGCTACTCTTTCTTGAAATATGAATGTAATAAAAGAATGATTTCTACTGGAATCATTATCTCCACTAATAAGCTACAATGAACAAATTTGGTGTAGTAAGAAAACAATACAGAACAACTAAGTGGTGTTGAAATGAAAAACGGAACCGCAAATTTTTTTTCTTCTTATTTTTGTTATTTTAATATTAGGTGTTGAAGACACTATGGAGGTTGAGATTCAGGTTGAGGGAAAAAGACGAAGCCATTGTTGAAAATACAGTGAAAGTGATGTCAAATGGCATCAATTATAATTTACTCGACTCTTTTCAAGTGATGGAAGACTCGAAAACTAGTTATATGATTAAATATTTATTAAAAAATATTAGAAATGAAAACTAAAAAAAAAATTCACAATTAAATGGACCCTTACGGTATCATTTTCACACCTATAATGAGTTAATAACACATATTAGTATTCTAAAATGTGTCATATAGGATGAAAAAAATGTCTCTTTTTGTCATTAACGTTTGGTTAATGGACTCTTTTTACCACTTCTTTAAAAAATGGTCATTTTTTACCATTACTCTCATGGTTAGGGATGTCAAAAACTAACCCGATCCGAGAAACTACCAGAACCCGACCTGAGCAAGAAAGTCAACGACCCGAAACCTGAATGACCTGAACTAATCGAAATAAGCTCAATCTGACGACAACCGAACCCGAAATGGCCCGAACCTGATGAATCCGAACTCAAAGAGACTTGAACCTGACATGACCCGAAATCCGAAATGACTCGAACCTGATAAACCCGGAACCCTAATCTGAATACAAATCCGATTAACTCAAATCCCGAATCTGATTAACCCGATTCCAAACTCGATTAACCCGAACCCCAAACCCGATTAACTTTAATCCAAATTCGAAGAAACCTGAAATGATCATAATATAACAATAATTTAACTTATAATTATATTATTTTAATACTGATACACAAATATAAAATGCTCATATTTATCATAATTACATGGTTAAATTACTTAAACTACACATGTCAATCTCGACTAGTTTTGATTCAACCTCGATTTTTTTTTTAAGATTCACAAATTCAAGAAAAAATGAATTATAGAGTTACTATCATCATAACAAAATAAACTACTGTCATTCATTGTCTAAACTCTAAAGCAACAAAATGGTAGTACGTAATGTCAATTATGCATAAGTGATGACCGAGAGTAATTGTAACTTCCAAAATATAATCATCCAATGCATCAAATACACAATTTCAAAATATAATTATCCATGTATCAAATACACTACTAAAATAATGATTATGTAGTTCTTCAACTAATCCACAAATTCGGCCTCTGTTCTCCATCCATGTAGCAAATTGTCTAGTCCAGTAAAATACTTGCTTCATAAAGATAGAATCAAATGGGTTCAAATGAGTGTAACTAAAGATACAAATGAAACATACTCCATTTAAAATTACAGAAAACAAACATACCTCTAGATGCCATGAGAACTAGAAGCTACTTGAGAATTCGTAACAGACTTCAAAGAAACTTCTAAACCATTCAGATGAAGTAACTCATACTTCCCAACTTTATTAAGAAAAAAAACTAGTTAGTAATACTCCCTCCGTCCCAAATGTATTGTAACAACATCAAAAAAAGATTGTCTCAAATGAAATGGCCCTTTCACGCTTATGTTTTATTCTAGTCCACTTTTACCCTTACACATACACTTACTCATAGAGTTTATGGAGTGGGTGGGAGGGTGAGAATGGTTTTGGAAGCGGGTAATGATAGAAATTTATGTAAAATGAGTTAGTGACCAAAGACAATCTTAATCTATAAAAAAAAGCTAAAAGTGACAATACGGTTTAGGACAAAAAGAGTAATTGTTAACAAATTACTAGTGATAAACTAATAATAATCAAAGTACATTACATGTACAATTGTACATCATAAAGAACAATACATAAACTCCTACCTTCATACCCATATAGCCAACTCTAAGATGTGACTAGAGCTTGAACATTTTCAGGAAGAAGGCGATTCCTATATTTGTTAAGAATCTTACCGCCCATATTAAAAGTTGATTAAGACGCAACACTTGTTATAGGAATGCTCAAAATATTTCTAGTTATTCGTGTAAGAACTGGGTACCGAGTTTTTTATCCTTCTAAAAAGTGAGAACATCTAGCTTCAAGTGAATTAGATGTCTACCCTCCATCAAGTAAATATCAAGTTCACATTTTACAATGGGTCTCGCTGATTGACAATGTCCAATTGAAAAATTGATAATGTCCAATTTCTAATCTTTTGTAACAATATGTAATCTCCAATTTGTTTAGATGAATGTCCAATTTGCAATTCTATTGAAAGTACAATTTTGTTTAACGAATGTCTAATCTTCAATTTTATTGGAGGAATGTTCAATTTCCAATATCTTTAAACGAATATCAATATCATATTTTGTTGGACCAATGTTAAATTTTGAATTTTGAATTTTGTAACCAAGTCCAATTTTTAATTATGTTGGAAGAATGTCTAATATCTAATTTTATTGGAGGAATGTCTAATTTTCAAAATTACTAGAGAAATGTTCAATTTTTTTTTTTTTTTTTTTGAAACTCGAACTTTTTTCATTAAGAAGATTGCTTTCTCCTCCAAGGTGGAGGTGAGAAGCACTACACACCTGAACCAAATAAAAAAAAAATTGAAACAATAATTGATTGCGACAGGTGGTTTAATGGAACCACACGGCTGCAATGGAACTTGTTCCTACAATGAAAAGATAAAACAAAATAGCTGAAAATTAGCAAAAATAGTTCGAAATAGCAGGCGGTAGCAGAACAAAAGGCTTTCTAATAGCTAAAAGCATATCATAGCTAGAGGATTTAAGAGCCAATCCTCCCAAATGCACTTGAAATTGCTCCAAATTAGAATTCCACAAAAAAGGAAGCCATTGAATTGAATCAAGAGAGAGGTTTGGCGAAGATTTCTTGTCTTAAAAAATACTCTCTCATTCCAAAAAAGATTTGAATATTTCATTTTCAGCATTTAAGTTAAGATTTTTATTCTTCAATATTTTGATATAATAAATTAAATAATTTATATACAAATGATAATTCAATGTTTCTAGTTTTTAAATATGATTTTTTTAAATTTCTTTTAGTAAGTTCTTCCTAATAATAATTTGAGTCAAATACAATATTAAAAGTTAAATGCTTAAAACATTTTGGGACGGAGGGCTTTGTTCCAGCTTTGCCAAAGGACCCATGTTGCAACTAACCGAATTGCGTACCAAACCCGTGCCTGGATTCTGCTGAGATTACGCGGGTGGCTCATCTGAATGACGTCTTCTGTATCTATGCCAAGAAATGCCCCATTTGATACCATATGAAAACTAATTGCTAAGTTGAGTATGCAAAATGGCATCTCAGAAGGCTATGACAAGAAGTTTCCAGATAAGAATCACATCTTGGTCATCCTATCGAAGGTAGATGCACCCCGCGAGGAGGAAGTTGTTCCTGTGACAGGAGCCGGTCCATCATTTCCCTCCAACAGAAAATATTGACTTTTCTTGGTACCCAATTGAGAATAGGAGCATTGCAAAACATGCTCGGGAATTCCAACCTTTGCATGTCAATCACAAGGGATAAAGAGGACACCGAGAGAACACTTGAAGGATGATCAACATACTACTAGTTAGACATTTTAACACCTCCAAGACATGATAAAAACTGCGTTAATTCCTCCTCTTCACGGCCCATTGGCCTCCTTCTCTATCTAGGTCTCCAACTCCATGAACTATTCTCCTCAACTCGTTGTCTGCTATCTAATTTCTCTTTAATTTTGTTAGAACGACTCTGTAAATTAGATTTATTTTCAACTCCACTAAAATAAGAGAGGAAAATGTAGGAGTATTATGTATTGGTTGCAAGTAGATCCGGCTTGAAATGGTTCAAGGAATTCCCTGACTAATTGGTAATAAAGCGACCCACAAATAGAAGTCAATAAAATTCACCTGGTTACAACAGCTGGAACACCAACACAACACCTCGGTGAAAAAAAAGGTCTCTGAGATTGCTACTGCTGCCTTTTTTATGGATCTTGGTAGTGGTCCAACAACCATAACCTCATTTGCACTTAAAATTCTCCATAAAAACAAAAGGGGCATAAAGGTTGGGTCCACAACACAGCCCTAGAAAGGTACTCGATTGCTAGAAACAGCAAACACATTTAGGTACATGAAAGTTAAACACTTTGTAGCATCAAGCTTCAAAACCCTGTCGCATGTGAGGCCAATCAGCAATTGTTCCTTAAGGCCTATCTATCATTGAATTCTTATTATAATAAGGTAAAAAATACTTTCTTATGATCATAAGAAAAAATAAAGGGAGGAAAAAGGAATTAGAAGTGTATGTGGACTAGGGTAAGCTTTTTGTGGGTTGCTAGAGGTCATTTTCTTGAAAATTAATGGGACAGACAGACAGTAAGCACAGTAAGTAGACAGACAGTAAGCACAGTAAGTAGGGGGAGACTGGAACTGAGCAGGCTAAGAGAGAGAATGAGAGAGAAGAAGATACGGAGGAGATTTGGATGAAGAAAATAAGCAAAAAGTGGGATCATTACCCGAAAGAAAAGGGCATGTAACCCTAAGACTGCATATTACTAGGCCTCTTGTTATGACGTAAGCACCCTCCGCTAGGCATATAACAAATACTTCCACTGACCAAATCAAACTCTACCAAAATGAGCGGCTTTCTTAAATGATTTTTTTTATCTCCCTAAAATTCATACATATAGTTTTTACTCTTTTTCATTCCATAAAAGATAAAACATTTTATTGTGCACATGGATTAAAATGTGTGAAAGATTTGATGTGATAAAGTGACAAAAAGGCATATAAAATAAAAGTGATTTTTTAGGAGAGAACGAAACTGAGAGTAATAAAATAAAACAGTGTTAAAAAGTATGTTTAAAATGAAACATTTCAATGTTTACTACGTAACGACCAAAAAATGAAAACGTTCCAAATTTTCACTCACCGAGGGACTAATATTTAATTTATGCTTTTATCTCATTTACATAAAGTTAAACATTTTCTCTATTCTTTAATTTTTGTAACATATTGATATGGCAAGATCAATAAAGTGTGTATATATATTCTTCCGTTCTTTATTAGTTGTACTTCTTTAACTTTTAATATTATCTTTGACTCAAATTTTTACAAAGAATAAATTATTAGAAAATTCTTTAATATATATATATATATATAGAATAATTCTTAAAGTTTTGAAATATCTATTTTTTAAAATATTTTAATAGATTATTCTTTGTAAAAATTTGAGTCAATGATAATTTTAAAAATCAAAGAAATGCAACTATAATAAGGGACGAAGAAAGTATATAGAAAGATGTAAAATTTTGACAAAATTAACCTTTAGAGATACACTAGTTGAGTGAGTGGTGTGAGTGAGGTTAGTGATGTCAAATAAGATAATAAAAAATTAAAAGAAGAGATGAGTGAGTAGAGTGAATGGAGGTAGTGAGGTGAAATAAGAGAATAAATAATAAGTAGAAAGGTAGTTAAAGGGATAAATTGGTAAACTTACTTGAAAAAAATTACTTAATAAATAAACGTTACAAATATTTAGGGACGTTAAAAAAATGTTGCAATAAAAAAGGGACTGAGAAAGTAACTTATATACAAATGGTAAATAAATGTTTTAAATATATATTCTTTTTAAGAGGAAAGACTCATTTTATTAATGATAAAGTATAACAAAATAAACCAAAGAGAAAGTAACAACTAGGGGTGAACACGGGGCGGATCGGGAAGGATAGTTAAAAAATATGATTCATGTTACAAGGGACGGGCTTCTAGTTTCATAAAACGATCCGATCCGTA
>JBBYHH010694092.1:0-10096 GCA_038382905.1 Daphne laureola
CCTCTTCCACTTCTCTCTTAGCCATAGGATAGGATTCTCTTTAAGATTACAACCCTTGATCTAGTGACACATGGATTTCACCAACACAATTCTTTTTCATGTTATTCCGTTAAATAACATATCACAACCATTCATCACTTAAGCCCACATTTTGGGCCCAAACATTTCCCAAACCGCCGGCCCCATTAGGTAATTACCCAATGTCCAATTTTTGTCAATTTCCTAAAATGACCATTTTGCCCTCCAAACCATTTTTTGGCAAAACATCCCGGGATTAATAAAATGTTATAAATTATTAAAATCCCACAAAATGGACCTCAAATAATACCTCGGGACATTTAATTCATTCATCTGCATCATAATTACATATTATCCAAAGTCCCGATAAAATTACAAAACCAACCTCTAGGAAATTACATCAGAAAATATCATACATCCGGGGTGGGTGTAACACCAATAATCAAATGACCGGATGCATAAGCATCCAAGGATAAAGGGAGGCCATTCAAAAGGCCCTAATATTTAAATGACAGGATGCATAAGAATTCGGGGACAAAGGGAGGCCATTCAAAAGGCCCCAATAATCAAATGGCCAAACGCATCAACATCTAGGATTCAAATGGGAAGCCATTCAAAAGGTTCTAATAATCAAATGGTTGGACGCATCAGTGTCTAGGGATGAAGGGAGGTCATTCAAAAGGCCCCAATAATCAAATGGTCAGACACATAAGCATCCAGGGACAAAGGGAGGCCATTCAAAAGGCCCCAATATTCAAATGGCCGGACACATCAGCATCTGGCATTCAAATAGAAGGCCATTCAAAAGGCCCCAATAATGAAATGGTCGGACGCATCAGCATTCGTGATACAAAGGGACGCCATTCAAAAGGCTCCAATAATCAAATGACCAGATGCGGGATTCAAAAGAGAGGCCATTCAAAATGCCCAAATAAACAAATGAACATGCCAGACCAAAGAATCCAAAGGAAATACGATCCGAAGTCCTTCCAGTCTGCTCGATCATTGTTCGCGGGGACCTAATGACCAATAGGCCCAAATTAAGGCACTGGTTGGGTCTATAGACCCAAAGAGCCCACAAAAACACTTAAGTCAGCAACCCAGGAAATAGGGCCCACTAAAAAATGGATGAAGTCATCATACCTGAAACTGAGGTCATGCCATCAGCACACTACCACCACATGGCTTGCCTCCAGAATAATCTTGCCACCTGTCCCCTGACACCAACCATCTCTTTCCGACAAAAGTATTACAAAGGTGCCACTCTATGAGACAAGACTATATAAGTCTACACTATTCCTTCATTTGAGGTAACAATTCACTCTGCCCAAGGTCTGGCACATTATCTTCTCCCTTTTTACTAACTTAAGCATCAAAGGACGTACTGTTGGGAAAAACTTCGGCGTGGTCTACAGATTCTGTTAGTTGCGCAGGTTAACCCACCACAATCTAGAGATATAGCTTAATGTAGTCAAGACCAGAAGGCAGAGGCTCAACAGCATAGTGGTCCCCATCGAAGGACCACCAACAGTGCCATCTCGGGATTGGAAAGGCATGAAAGAGGACTTAGTAACTGATTTTGGAAGTTATGAATGTATTAGGAAAGTTTGGTAGTAAGAAACTACTACTAAACTAGTCTACCTTTTTTTAATGAAAGTTGTCCCCTAGCGTACAATAATTTAAGGAAGCTTGTCTCCTAGGGAATATTAGCCCTCCTTAGCCCCCAACCTTCCCTCATGGCCGGCCTTAGGCCTTATCCCTCACCCTTAGCCATCATCATACTATCCCTTAATTTTAGGATCATGTTTCTTAGCCTTTTTGCCTACCATCCTTTACAAATAGAAAGCTTGGTTCATTTTATAACTTAGAACATGTTTTAGCCGAATTTCTAAAGAGAGATTTTAATCAAACTTGTTCTGAATGCTTGCACATTTCCATCATCCCTTTGATCCATGAAAATGGTTTCAAATTTTATACCTTGTATTGCTTGATATTGTAATCAAGAGGTTCTAGATCCCTTGTTCCCTTGGCATTATCTTTATTATTGCTCAACCTTGTAGTTGGGAGGTGACATTGGCTGAATTTATCAAGGTATTTATGTGTTTGTTCTTCATTTCTTTCAAACTAGATTGTGTGTTCAAAGTGTTATTCCAATCCCTAGTGAAGTTGACATCAACTAGTATCAGAGCTTGTTGCTTGTTGGAGGTTTGATTTTTTGTTGTTGTTCTCTTCAAGTAAGCCTTTGATTTTCTTTCTTATACTTGAAGAAAACGTTTTTGTTAAAGTTTAGGCCTTTGGTCGATTTTAAAACCCTTGTTGTTTCAAGTTGTTCTTGTGCAAGATTGTTGTTGAAAGTGTTGTTAATTTCGGTTTGTATGTGTTGATTGAAAGAAAGTGTTTAATTTTGGATTTGTGTGAAGAAAGAAGTGTTGTTGTTGAAAGTTTCAAGAGTTTAAAGAAAGAGAAAAGTAGAACTTCTTCGTGTGTTCTTAAAGTTCATCTTGTGTTCATACAAATAGTACACTTTGATCCGAAAATAGTTTGTTCTTTGCACAAAAGTGTTTTGTCTTTTCAAAAGCCTTTTCTTATCCAACACATCTTATTTCATCCCTCATCCACCCTTAAATATTTGAAAAAATAGTTTCAAGTAACTAGTGACTTTCTTGATTTACAAGTTTTTGGTTTTACATTGAGTTTAATTTGTCCCATTTTTTACGTACATCTCTGATTTTAGTTGAAGAATAGAATCAGGCTTTGAGAGCTTGTGAGATTCTTGAGTGAAAATCGAGGGCATCACTTTCACAAATGGAAAGACCATCTAAACACTTGAGGAACTTGAGTGGTACTAATGTTTTTGTTTAAGTGTCTAGGAAAATGGAGTATAGCACTCTGAAGTTCTATGGTTTTGAAGCTTATGGAGGAATCGACCAACTTAATTATTGGAAATGGGGAGATAAAATAGAGGGCTGTTTTTGGCTTCACAATCTCCATGAGTTTGAAAAGATAACTTTTGCCATTCAAGTTTTAAAAGGAGAAGCCATAAGCTGGTGGAGCCGAGTGTTTGATAGAAAGAAGAGAGATAGGAAACCCAATTTTCAAACTTGGAGAGCATTCAAAAGATTATTGCAACATAGATACGCCTCCTATCAAGAAGAGCCTCACTATACAAGTTACTCCCACCAAAGAAAGCCACCTTCTCACCCTCACCATTATCCTACCAGCTCCACATACACCAAAAGCTCACATCAAAACCGAGACACTTTTGTGACTCCAAGCCCTCCACCACAACCACCTTCTATGTCCTCATGTGATGAAAACTTATTGCTTCTTTAGGCCATCCGAGACAAGTTGGAAAAAGATAGAGAAAAAAAGAGTTTACTTGAACCTTCAACCAACATCCAAGAAGAACTTACCTTTGCATCTTCTAACTCTTGTTGTTCTTATTAATATGTGCAAGGTTCAACTGAATGGAAGACCCAAAGTTGTCAAGAAGAAGTTAAAGAGGAAGAACAAAGTCAAGAGGAGGATCTACACTCCCCTAACTTTAGGATAGGTAATCTTTCTTTCACTAATGATGAGATTGTGATTGAACATGACTTTGAGATGAAATCTTTTGAAACATGTGAGTTTAACAATTCGGTCAAGCATGTTGAGTATGAGGAGTACATGAGTGAGTTTAAGTACTTCCCTTATCCTTGTGATGATACTAGCATAGCTCCTTGTGATAATGACATATGGTCACATATACACCATAGATCACCTTGTGAAACACATGATGAAACTGAATTCGATTTGCATGATTATTCCCCTTCTTTGTATGATGACTCCCTTGAACATGACCATGTTGATATTGTTGAGAATGATGAATACGAATGCACCATGCATGGTTATTCACCTTCTTTGTATGGATAATCTCTTAAAAATGACAATGTTGATCTTGTTAATGTTGAAGAATAAGTTGAGAGTGGATCTCATTGATCATATGAAATTTTTGATTACTTTAATTCTTATCTCTCAGATGAGGAACATCTTGATGAAAATTCAACCTTCTTTGAACATGAAATGCATAGTAAAGATGAATTTGAGCATAACACTTATCCCATGTCATTCACTTCTAGTCGTGAGCATACTTGGATGCATGAATCTAATGACTTGAGTGAAATGGAAGCAGATGAATTTCCTTGGCTAGTATTTGACCCCAGGATTAATGATGATGTCTAGCTTGAGTAGTCTTAGCATAGCAAAAGCATGAACTTGATGAACATTGACACATCTAATTCGGGTCATGGTTACATTTATTGTCATAGTAGAGTTAGTTTGTCACTTCATGTTAAGGTAAAGAGAAAGGGCGGATTGTCCATCCCCATTACCTCTTTCTTTGCACATTTCCATGTTTTTCAATGTCTTTATTTGGAGTATCCCATTGAGATTTGATTCACTAACTTCTAATGTGCTTTCAAAGTTTGTTGTGTTTATCTCGGGTCTGTAGGAATTACACCCCTAAGATTCGAGGATGAATCTTTTTAAGGGGGAGGGAATGATGTGAACCTGAAAACCTCCAAATCAATAAAAAGGATCAAACTTGAAGTGAAATCCAATAAAAGTAATAAAGAGAGTATTTTGAGGAAGAAGGTTCAACGACAAACTCCAAAGGAGGTCTCGATGTGAGATTTCCTTGCGCGCAAGGCAACTCCTGCACCCTTCATGCACCCCATTGAGGATCCAACGCACCACCTTGAGCCATCCAACACAAGTGCACTCGACTTGGCACCAACCACCATCTTCCCAACCTTCCACACGCCCAAAATGAGGATCACACCATAACACACACCCAAGGGTGAACCCGCGTGCCTCCACATGCGCATGCACCATCTCAGGATTCGAGAGGCATGGAAGAAGACTTAGTAACCAATTTTGGAAGTGTATGAATGTATTAGGAAGGTTTGGTAGTAAGAAACTACTACTAAACAAGCGTACCTTTTTTTAAGGAAAGTTGTCCCCTAGCCTACCATAATTTAAGAAAGCTTGTCTCTTAGGGAATCTTAGCCCTCCTTAGCCCGCAACCTTCCCTCATCGGCAGCCTTAAGCCTCACCCCTCACCCCTAGCCATCAACATACTATCTCTTAATTTTAAGATCATGTTTCTTATGCCTTCTTCCTACCATCCTTTACAAATATGAAGCTTTGTTCATTTTATAACTTAGAACATGTTTTAGCCAAATTTCTCAAGCAAGATTTTGAATCAAACTTGTTCTCATTGCTTGCACATTTCCATCATCCCTTTGATCCATGAAAATGGTTTCAAATTTTATATCTTGTATTGCTTGATCTTGTAATCAAGAGTTGCTAGATCCCTCTTTTCCTTGGCATTATCTTTATTATTGCTCAACCTTGTAGTTAGGAGGTAACATTGGCCGAATTTATCAAGGTATTTATGTATTTGTTCTTCATATCCTTCAAACTAGATCATGTGTTCAAAGTGTTCTTCCAATCCCTTGTGAAGTTGACTTCAAGTGGTATCAGAGCTTGTTGCTTGTTAGAGGTTTGATTTGTTATTATTGTTATCTTCAAGTAAGTCTTTTATTTTCTTTCTTATACTTGAAGAAAACTTTGTTGTTGAAGTTTAGGCCTTTGGACAATTTTAAAACCCTTGTTGTTTCAAGTTGTTCTTGTGCAAGATTGTTGTTGAAAGTGTTCTTAATTTTGGTTTGCATGTGTTTGATTTTGGATTTGTGTGAAGAAATAAGTGTTGTTGTTGAAAGTTTCAAGAGTTTGAAGAAAGAGAAAAGTAGAACTTGTTCATGTGTTCTTGAAGTTCATCTTGTGTTCATACAAATAGTACACTTTGATCCGAAACTAGTTTGTGTTTTTGCACAAAAGTGTTTTGTCTTTTCAAAATCCTTTTCTTATCCAACACATCTTCTGTCATTTTTCATCCACCCTTAAGTCTTTGAAAACCTAGTTTCAAGTAACTAGTGACTTTCTTGATTTACAAGTTTTTAGTTTTACATTGAGTTTAGTTTATCCCCATTTTTACGTCCATCTTTGATTTTAGGTTGAAGAATGGAATCAAGCTTTGAGTGCTTGTGGGATTCTTGAGTGAAAATCGAGGGCATCCCTTCCACAAATGGAAAGACCATCCAAACACGTGAGGAACTTGAGTGGTACTAATGTTATTGTTTAAGTGTCTAGAAAAATGGAGTATAGCACTCTCAAGTTCTATGGTTTTGAAGCTTATGGAGGAATCGACCAAATTAATTATTGGCAATGGGAAGAGAAAATCGAGAGCTATTTTTGGCTTCACAATCTCCATGAGTTTGAAAAGATAAATTTTTCCATTCAAGTTTTAAAAGGAGAAGCCATAAGGTGGTGGAGCCAAGTGTTTGATAGAAGGAAGAGAGATGGGAAACCCAATTTTTGAACCTGGAGAGCATTCAAAAGATTGTTGTAACATAGATATGCCTCCTACCAAGAAGATCCCCACTCTACAAGTTACTCGCACCTAAGAAAGCCACCCTCTCACCCTCACCATTATCCTACCACCTCCACATACACCAAAAGCTCACATCAAAACCAAGACACTTTTGTGACTCCAAGCCCTCCACCACAACCACCTTCTATGTCCTCATGTGATGAAATCTTATTGCTTCTTAAGGCCATTCGAGACAAGTTAGAAAGATATAGAGAAAAAGAGAGTTCACCCGAACCTTCAACCAACATCCAAGAAGAACTTACCTTTGCATCTTCTAACTCTTGTGTTCTTATTTGTATGTTCAAGGTTCAAATGAATGGAAGACCGAATGTTTTCAAGAAGAAGTTGAAGAGGAGGAAGAGGAAGAACAAACTCAAGAGGAGGATCTACACTCCCTTAACTTGGGTGTTACAGCCACCAAAGTTCGGCAAGGTTTCTCCGGTGAAGAGTGACTGACATGCAAGGTATTCAGGTGTTCAGCTTGGAAACAGGTACGTGTTTACCGTTAATTCTGAGTTTGAACTGTGTTGTAAGTTCTGATGTCTGTCTATTAATGTCTGTTTCTGTAATGGGTTAATGGTTATTGGGTTTATGAGTGTTTTGTTCAAGTGTGGGAGAAGGAAATGAGTATTACAGGTTTACAGGGGGTTAGGCGAAGCCCCGGGTGACGCGTACCAAGGGCAGGTGATCGCCTGGGGGTTGGAAATGGTTTTTGGAAAATAGACAGAGGACCAGGCGACCGTCCAGGTGAGTGGAGCCTGGTGCGGGCGATCGCCTGGCCCTGAAGGAAGAAATTGACTGAGATTCAGGCGACTGGCAAGGCAAAGGAAGGCCTAGTGCGGGCGATCGCCTGACCCCAGGTGAAAATGGACAGGGAGTTAGGCGAGGGGCCAAGCAACCGCGGAAAATGCCAGGCGATCGTCTAGCACCCTGAACGCAAATTCTCAGGAAGTTTAAAACACGGGAAAGTTTGAGACGGATTCATTTCATTCATTCATCTTCAACCTCCAAACGAGGAACTTGAACCCCAACCCTTCCTACACTCCCAAACACTCAAATGTGGCTCAAATTTTGATGGGAATTCGTGCTGCATGCGAGGTTTGACACCAAAGTGAAGAATGTGCGGAGGAAATTGCGAATCATCCACCGATTGGGCAATTTCCGGAAATTGGGTTTGAATCCAAGGTGAGTTTTCTGAGGTTTCTGGTTATGCATGAACTTGTAAACATGTTCTAGTGTCGAATTAGAGCTAGAAGCATGATTTCCAACACTGATTACAGGCCAATTGAAGTGAATTTGGATCTAGGGTTCATAAGCTACTGAATATGAATTGTTAAGGGATGGTTTAATTGAGGTCAAATTATTTCTATTGGGTATATTTGGGACAACATTAATACTTGGATTGTCGCCCAATTATGCCTCGATCAAGGAGTTAAGGCAAACATCATAGGTTTTGATGTAAGATTGAAATGCGGTAAATCGATGAACTATTGGTTCTATTGTATCTGTATGGTGATTCTAAGCAACTTTAGTACGTGAACTAAGTTCTGAATCACACCGTAGAATGGATTTATCGAGGGATTCCAAAATTGGTCATTTTTGTGAAATGCCAATCTGTGAAGGTAAAATGGAATGTTAAGGTATGTATAGCTCCGTATTAGTACATTGGATATGCATGCGAAGTTACGGAGGAATTGGATAAGGTTTAGTTAGCTTTTGCGTAACAAACCTAAAGTAAGTAAACGAGTATTGTGGAAAGTATGTTATGAATTGTGGAATGGTAATGTATGACAGGTAATATACTCGTGTATACTACTTGTATCTGAAATGGCATTGTACATGGTTAGGTAACGGGAATCGGTAAAGGAAAGGAAAGGAACTCTGGAATAGGAATGATTAAGGACTTCTTTACTATTGCTTCGAGGTAAGGGTTCAACCTTCTCATATATGTATTTATACGGTATGGGTTGGTTGAGATTAGTCTTAGATCTTGGTCTGTGACTTCGGTCCTAGATCTCGACAGTTAAGTCTAAGACTAGTTCCATGGTACCGGTAAAGGTGTGTAGGTAATAGGAATGTACAACGGTTCTGTGCATCTATGTGACCACCCAACCTGATGATGGCTATGGAATGTGTCATGGTTCGCGCATCTTAGGACCTGAACTAACTGGGTGTGACACAACATGTCACGGTTCTGTTAGTCAGATCGACCACCTAACCTTCTGCTTGTGACACGGTTATGGGACTGTATTCTGATTATGTCTGTCTCTGTTCTGATTCTGTCTGACTATTATGGGCTTGGTTCTGTGGGTCTCTACGATCACGAACCATCCAATTCTGTATGTCTCTATTCTGATTCTGTCTGACTATTATAGGCTTGGTTCTGTGGGTCTCCACGACCACAAACCCTCTGATTTTGTCTGATTCTTTCTGTGACTTATGACGCATGGGTTGGCAAGATGGTTAGCCATGAGTGCCCGAGCCACTAACCAGACCCCATGGTCATAACAGTTTGATTATGTGCGTCTTTATGACCACTAAATCCTCTGATTCTGTTCTGTTCTGGCCCTCGCTGGTACCATGCGTCTATTCTGTGATAGTTTGAAGTTTTCTGTACTCCTTACTATGGTTCTATGGTAGTTCCACAGATAAGGGGGCCGTCATGGTGTGTGGGATGGATAGGACTGTTATGTATGTTTATCAACTGTATATTGAACTGTTTCTGTATCTGTATCTTCTGACATGTTCATTGCAGGAATCGTGAAGAAAACCTTTACTTCTACCTAAGCTCCTACTGGGTTCTTTCAGGAACTCGCCCTTATATTCTAAACATTTCATAAGCTTCTAGTTCTGGGCCTGTGGAGTGATATCGTACGGCTATTAGTGTTTTTTACTTAAGGTACATTTGCTCCTTATGTTCTGTGTATAAGGTTTGAAAGGATGTCTGGAAGGCAATAGCATTTCTGTATCGGCTTTTGGTTATGAACTGGCTATGGTCTGTTATGGTGCATTAAGTATATGACTAATGGTTTGTCATTCTGTATTGTATAGCAGCTAGCAGCGCAGCATCGTTTGTGCCAGGCTTTTGTCAGATAGTTGACCCGAAACCCCGGATTAGCGTATGTTTATTCTGATAACCTGTAGCAGCTCTATAGCGCAGATTGCATTGATCATGTAGTCATGTAAGAATGGGAAAGAATTGTTTTATGGATGTTTCAATTGGTTCTGTATATATGGATTCTTTGGTATCTGTATGTATGTTTACTTTATCGGGGAGTGCTTGCCCGAGGCAGCCTTCTTTCGGAGTATCTGGTCTGAGCGGAGCTCAGCTTATCTGCCATTGTCTGGAATTCTATTTTACAGGAGCAAGGAACGCTTCTCAGGTATGTTAATGATTTCCGCAATTATGGACCGACAGCGTGGGTATCCCACATTTTTGTGATGCGCATTTTACAGGTCTGTCACACCGCCGCCCTCCGACCCCGCGACCGCTTCCCACCGTGTCATGTAGCGAGGGGGTGGTGTGACAATACTTCAATCTCAAATCAAAAACATATACATACATGAAATCCATATTCATGAAATACATGAAATCCATAATCATGC
>JBBYHH010694103.1:0-10096 GCA_038382905.1 Daphne laureola
ATCATGGGTTTTCATGTTGTAGAACGTATTATTGGACGTATTAACACACCTGCCAATATTAGACGCGTATCCATCAGAAAGTTTAATGGTATGCTTCAACCAATAGAAAATATTCGTAATCTGATCTGCATTCAAAGTATGTGTCGCCTTTGGTTTAAATGGATCTTTCCTATGCGGAAGAGTCACCAAATGCAATTCATGAAGGATCCCAAGTTCTTTAAGATCACGTCTGAAATTTGTGTTGTCCTTCTTTTTTCCTTTCTGATTGACAACTATGTAGAAAATATTGTCGAAACAATTTTTCTCAATATGTATCACATCGAGACAATGTCTAGCTTTCAAGTTTGCCTACTAAGGAAATTTCCAGAAAGTTGGTTTTTTAGTCCAATTATGTTCCAATCTATACTTCTCTGCTCTCATTTTGTCCCACAGTGTCCCGAATGGTGGGAATACAATATTTTTGACATCACTTAAGATCTCGTGGCCTGATTTATACACACATGGATACCCATGATCATTTTTTTCCATGCTTCACAATTGTTACCGAGAGCATGCCGACGAGGTAAAAATCTTCTATGACAACCCCACCAGCTAGTTTTCCCTCCATGCTTCAGCTGATGACTTTTAACATTATCCATACAATACGGGCATGCAAGTTTTTCATGAGTTTGTATAGCGTATGCCGAGAAATCACTAATCATTCAAAGCAAACATGCTCGTATAACAAAGTTCTAATGTCGGTGCGCATCCCAAGTTTCTACTCTTGTATTCCACAGAACTTTAAACTCGTTGATCTTCGGACGTAAAAGCAGATCAATGTTACGGCCAAGTAACTTTTCACTCGGGATTAGAAATGACATGAAAGTGTAGGACTCCTTCATGCACAAATCATGAGGCAAGTTATAAATGACGATGAATACTGGCCACACTGAATATGATTGTCCTGAATCTAAAAACGAGTTAAAACCATCAGTACATAAACCCAAGTGAATGTTTCTGGACTCATGTGCAAAATCAGGAAAATACTTATCAACGTGTTTCCATGCCTCGACTTGGGATGGATGTCTAATAGTGCCCGTCGCATTTTCACTTTCTCTAGGATGATACGTCATAAATTGAGATGTTTTGGATGATTTGTAAAGTTGTTGTTACCGCTCAGTGATTGGGAGATAATGTAAAACCTCTTTAGCTTTCGGTTTCTGATCCGGTTCACAATCTTCATACCTTTTCGCATCACAAAATCTACAATTCTTCAACTTGCTATATCTACCGTCGAACAACATACAATTGTTCTTGCATGCATGAATTTTTATGTACGGTAACCCTAAATCTTGCATCATACATTTCACACTCCACATGCTCGTAGGCAATGTCGCATCTCCTCCGGGCAGTATTTCGTTGATATATTCAAGCATATCCGAGAAAAATACGTCAGATACGTTGTGTAGACTTTTCATACTAAACAACTTGGATATAACTGATAATTTGGTGTACTTATCAATACACCCCCTCACATAAAGGTTGTGACACAGCACGTAACAAATCAAAAAACTTTTGTGCCCTTTAATTTGGCTTTTTGGGTACAGTGTTGTCATCATCAATCTGATCATTACCCTCAAAATTATTATTATGACCATGAAACCCAAATGCCTCGTGGACCATTTCTTGGTAACCCCCCACCCTTCATTACCCTCAAAAGAATTAAGTGTAGTACTCGTACTTATTACATTCAATGATGATGATGATGATGATGATGATGATGCTTCATCAAATCGATAACCTCGATAAACACATGGATTTATCTTAAGTCGTTCACCATGACAATCTCACACATGATAATTTGGTTGAAGTCCATTAGACAATAAATGATTTCCAATTGTTTCTCGATCGTAATAATATCTATTTTTACACTTTCAACAAGGGCATTTCACAAATTGGTCTCCCTTTTCTTGAGCTACAAGAAAAGTATAATGCAGAAATTCCAAAAACTCGGTCCAAAACCTCTCACTTATATCGTTGGTCCCCTCCTGAAAATGCTCATACATTCAATCACGTCGTTCAGCCATTATACAATTCCTATATTGCATCAATAAAACAATAACAAAACATAACAATTAATATGTATTTATATATATACACACACTCACATACAATTCTTATTCTGATCTCTACCATTGTTTTTCCTAATTCAGTGTGCATGGGTCTTATCCTATTCATAAAAGTACTATTAGTTACTCAAAATTTTATCTTGTGTACATAGAAACTGGTATAATTAATTACATAAATTTCAGAAGTATTTCATCTTAGTTCCTGCACCGCCTTCCCTTAAACTAACAACATTGTGCAGATAGTTTATACCTGCAACTGATCTCACCCCAAGAAGCTCCCTTAGCTTTAGAAATGCTTCAAGATTCAAGGGTTTTTCATTAAATTTCCATCCTGATCCTGACTTCCGCAATGTACTAGTGCTATCTTCTCTTCCTTGGTGGGATTTCTGAGAAAATGGTATCTAGCATCTATATGCTTACTGCGCCCATACAAAACTGGATTGTTTTACAGCTTAATAGTGGAAATATTATCACATGTAATGCTGATGTTGCCTTCTTCTTCACTCCCCAACTCCTTCATGATTCTTCTCACCCATAGAGCTTAACTCACACACAACAGCTGCTATAAATTCAGCTTCTGTAGTTGAAAGTGTTATTATAGGTTGTTTCTTGCAAATCCAAGCTACTGCACCTAAATTGAGCACAAAAACGTATCCACTTTTGCTCTTCCATATCTCCTGCGTAGTCATTATCTGTGAACACTGCCATCTCTTCTTTTTCCCCTTTGTGATAATGAATTCCAAAATAAACAATTCCCTTTAAATATCTAAGTACCCTCTTTCCAGCATTTAGATGAAGCTCTGTAGGTCGAGACATATACCTGCTCAACAAGCATGTTAAAAACATCATGTCTGGTCTTGTTCAGTTAGGTACATCAAGCTTCTCATTGCAGTTTTCCATTCCAAACCTTCTCAATACCTCTTGTGCATACTTCCTCTGATAGATCTTGATACCTTCCTCATCCTCATGCTACAGTACTTCAATTCCCATAGAAAATATCTTCCAAGATTTGTCACGTTAAACTCCCTTTTCATTAAACTTCTAAAATCTCCCAACACATTTGCATCATTCCCTGTATAGATTAAATCATCCACATAAACACTTACAATTATGATATTTCCTTCTTCATTTCTTTTAGTGAACAAGATTTGTTCACTCTCGCATCTCTTAAAACCTTCTTTTATGAAATAGGCCTCCAAACGGCTAATCTAGGCTCTAGGTACCTGTTTGAGGCCATATAAAGCCTTATGGAGCTTATACACCAGATGTTCATGCCCTTTCTTAATATACCCTTATGGCTGCTCCACATACACATCTTCACTTAGCTCTCCATGTAGAAAAGATGATTTTACATCAAGTTGCAAAATTGTCCACCTCATTTGGGCTGCCAAAGCTATAATCATCCTCACTATGTCAAGTCGTGCAACAGGTGTAACGACCTTTGTGTAATCCACACCCATCTTCTGAGAATATACCTTAGCGATAAGTCTGGCTTTGTGCTTATCAATTTCATCAAGTTCATTGAATTTGGTTTTGTAAACCCACTTTACACCAATTACTCTAGCCCATGATGGCAGTTTTATCAAACTCCAAGTATTGTTCTTCTCAATTGATGTGATCTCCATATCCATGGCCTGCCTCCAGTTCTGTTTCTTTGCTGCATCTTCATAGTAGACAAGATCTTTGATAAATTCTGCCACTATAGCAGCCATTAAGGCCATATTACTTTCATCCTGAGAAACTTCATCACCGCTTACATAATCCTGAGCCCATACAGGTGGTTTTCTGATCCTTTTTCCAGCTACAGGCGCATTTTATTCTTCAACACCTGCATTTTCCTCCTCAACTACTGCATCTACAACATTTTCTTCCCTTGGTTATCATCAACCTCCGTGATTTCATCTTCTTTATCAACACTCCAGTCTAGATTAACTAATATTTGGCTGCTAAATGAAGTGTCCCAATTCCAGGCCTTATCCTCCTAAAAAATAACATCTCTACTCACTATAATTTTCTAATTTTTAGGATCAAATAACCTGTACCCCTTTGATTCTTCACTTATACCTACAAATATACAAATCTAACTTCTTTTATCAAGTTTATCTCATTTTGCTTCTGGAATATGTACATGAGCAAGTGAACCAAATGCTTTCAGATGTTCGATAGAGGGCTTCACACCACTCCAAGGTTCTTGTGGTGTCATCTTCTTCATTGCAGATGTTGGAGACCTATTGAGAATATAAAATGCCAAATTTGCAGCCTCTGTCCAAAAGGTTTTTGTCACTCCCTTGTCTGATAACATAGATCTAACCATATTCATAACATTTATGTTCTTTCTTTTTGCCACTCCATTATGTTGGAGTGTATATTGAGTGAAAAACATTTGATCGCAGTACGCACAAATTTAATATTTATAAGTTCTCACTTCTCATGCACAATCTAATCAATCCTAGTATGGTGGCTCAAAAGTGAGGGACGAACCCAAGAGAGAGTGTTGATAATTTGCTAAGTTCTATGTGAAAACTAGTTACCGATATGAGAATAGTTGAAGTGATGACTACTGACCGATATGGAAATAGTTTGAATGATGATGATAGTAACGATGAAAATCAATGACTTGTTGTTCAAGAAAGATAGAGTAAAGATGTAAATTTATTAAAAGAGATTCAACAGTTGTAAAAGTTCTCCTAGGGTAGCTTGTCCTAACCATGGGGATTCTTTACGCTTAACATGTCCTAATCAGATATATGCATGAAATGTGATCTGGTTTTCTCTCGGACAACCGTCCTCCCTATCACTAGGAAATCCGCTATTAGGCACTCTCATGCTCTAACAACGAACCCCTTGAGGTAATATCAACAAGCAATAACTACTAATGGATCAAACAAGGTTCTCTCGAACTCTTATAAGACCCACCAATTGATTCCCCTAAGTCTAACTACCAGAAATTCTCTCGAATATTCTGATAAATTACCAAATTGCATGTAAATATAGGGCTAGCATACTACATACATGATATATAATGATCCAAGTACAAAGATTCAATATCTAATCAAACAAGCATATTAGGCATAGATAACCCCCTAAGCAAGCTAATCCTAGGAGATCAAAAGCTACTACTCACTATGATACATGCTAACAACATAAATCAACATGCAAATAGAGGAAAACATATTCATAAATAAAGAAATAAGTTTAGAGATCACTCTAGTATGCTTGATCATGAAAGAAGGCCATGATCTCCCATGGAAGAGCTCTCTAATCCACAAAATGCTCCAAAATCTCCTCAAAATTCATAACTATTCTGGCCTCCTTAATAAACTAACCCTAAACACCTATTTATAATGGTTCCTAAAGTCCTAAATGACCCTAAACAAGTTGGTCATGTTAGGAAACTAAAAAAGGGTCAAAAAGGTCTTAACAATAACCTTAATTCGTACTCAGCCGAATAAGAACGCCTAACCGCCAGGAGAGAGAAGATTTGAGGCGCTAGTTGCAGGCTCCAAAGTGGCATGTTAAACTAGCGCCTCCCTCACATGTGATGGGGCAAGGTACGCCTTAAAATGGCGCCTGGTTGCTCCCAGACTAGCGCTTGGTCACAGCTATTGACGTATGTCAGGCAAACAAAACCTTACATACCCGCAAGTGCACGGGTCAAGTGTAGCACTCGATGAGTAAGGGTCGAATCCACAGGGACTAGATGTGCGAAATGCTAAATAACTAGATTACACTACTCTACCTAATAAACTAATCTAATGCATAAAAATAAATAGATAACCACCTCAGGCATCGGATCAAATGCTTCATGAATGTCAAACAAGCATGATGTATATATGTTCCTAGAGGAAATGGATTCAACAATTATCGACATCTCTCGAGTTAGCTACCTACATAATGGTCGTGATCGATCTCTCATCCCGCACCAACGTGAGGGCTTTAAGTGGAAACCATAAATTCCTAAGTGGTTTGACAAACCACCTGAACTTGCTTTTTGGTCAAAGCTCAGGAAGATCGCTTTCGCACTTGTTTCTGAGCACCATGTGAGCATGTGCACGTGAAATTTCTAACTCGAACACACACCATAACTAAGCATAAAACAAGCTCCTAGTAACAAATATGCATCAATAACAACAATGAAATCATAGATAAATGAGGAGAGAATTCAAATAACGGTTCCGGCCTTCTCAAGTCACGGAACTTGTTCTTCTACCTCGACCAAGAACAATTTCTTATCTTGCATCGAGGTGAAGATCATTATGAACAAACCTTATTCTCCTAAGTAACCCCTCTGAATCTCTAGACCGGAGCGAAAAACTCGTGCTCAACTCATGGCCTACATTCAACGAATATCTCTCGAGTACTCACCGAACACCAAATAAATATAAACATGTGGTACCATAAATTCATGCAAATATCAAGTTTTATCTACCAATCGAGCAACCTAAAATCATCAATTTCTCAAACGTAGCAAGTCTGAAATAATTCAATTCACAAACACCCGAACCCGAGACGGTCTGATTTTTCTACACTAATTCAACCAACAATTCACACAATAATTCACAATTAACAATAATTAAAGATGTAACAGTTATGGGAAAACTAAATTAAATCAACATATATATGAAATTAAAGTTTTAGAAACAACCAAAATGGGAGGTGAGCAAAACTAGCTGGAAAATGCTCAAAGAAGAAGCACCGGTGGTGGGGCTGTCTCTGGTGGTTCGTTGGTGCACTGGTGAAGCATCGACAATGGCACAAATAGATTGGGCAGCTGCTATTGGCGGAGGATCAAGCAGTAGCTGGATTTTTTGTGAAATCCTTGATGCTGCCGCGACGGTGGTGCTGCAAGGAGGGTCGGTGACGGTGTGGGCATGGTGGAGAGCGGTCGGCGACGAGGGTGGAGCTGAAGGAGGTGGAGAGGTGGCTGGAGGTCTTTTTTTTTTCCTTGGCTGCTGCTGCTTGTCGAAGAAGGCGAAAGAGAAGAAATGGTTTGCCCCATTTTGGGCTTAACCTTTAAAATGCCCTTGTAATATTTAATTTATGACAAAATAACGTCATGTCCATGTCTTCTTCCACATCAAGCCCTTCAATCTTTCTCTTTGTTGCACTTTGGCCTAAAGACTTCCAAATTTGCTCCATTTTATCAATTTAGCTCCAAACTTGCCACTTGAAGTACCTATATGATTTTAATAAATAAAATATATAAACACCATATTTTATGAGCATAATTAAACACAAATATTGGGGTAAAAGTAAATAAAATAAACATTTATCACACCCCCCAAGTTGAATCATTGCTAGTCCCGAGCAATGTAACTCTCCAATCATGTAGGCAATGCTTACTCAATTACTTGTAATTTAAGGCAAAAATTGCTCAAGTTTGCTTGAATGTAAAAAATCAAGTACAAGGAAATAAGACCTCTTAATGTTGAGATAGAGGATCACTCCCTTAGTGTTTGGACTCCAATATTTTAAGAGAGAAGTGGTGTGTAAGTGTGTGATGTGGTCTCAATTAAAACACTTTGGACCATAGGCATGCATGATAACCTAAAGCTCCCCCACTAAAAATCACCTAAGGGGGTTGTATGTAAACTTAGTGACAATGGTCTTCACAAATGGTTGTAACATGGCTGGGCTAGGTGAGACATGATTTTTGGTTGAAGGCCATTTCAATGGTGGAGTTAAATGGAACAAATTAAGCATACACAAGTCATGGGCAACAAAAAATGTATCAATTAAGCACACCACCCAACATGTGACTCAATAAAAAAGAAAAATATTCCAAATAACCGAATGAGGTCAACACCAAAAGTACATTAAGTGTACACTAACTCTTGATCATAAACATAAAGTACAAGTGCATCATCCCACTTTTTACTCACACATTTCTTTTTCTTTTCCCTTTCATTCACTTTTCTTTTCTTTTTTTCTTTTTTCTCCTTTCATTTTTTTGTGAGCATTTTCGTAAAGTCTTGCTTTGCCACTCTTTTTTTTATAGAGATACACAACATGACAACAACCAATAATCAAGAATAATGTACAAATATACCTATAAATCATAAAACCGTCACTCTAACATCAACACTTTACTTATATAAACACACAAAACCAATCATACTAATTCCCCGCCCCCCTCAAGCTTGCTTTTCAAAGTAACTCTAATACGTAAATATCTTCCACTCTTCCTAAGCCCATAAGAAAATATGCTCAATAAGTTCCATGGAAAAAGAGTTAGATAAAATCAAGAAAAGGCTCGTAATGAGGGTTAAGAAAGAAAACAAGGCTATCAAGGCTCAATGAGATTCATCTAATGGAAATATAATCTCGGGTTGGCTATTTGGTAAAGTGACGCCACCTAATTTGCCATAATCAATAAAAGTTTACATACAACATATGTGGGCTCACAATGGTAAAAACATGCAAGTTCTAGCTCAAGTGCAAAAAGAGACTCTCTCATGAAGAATAAATCACTCATTCGTGGAATATGAAAGTATTGGCTCAAATCTTCACAAGGCATATGTCTACCTCAATCAATCAAGATCAAACAATTGATCTACTTCCAAAATTTACATACAAGCAAACAAAATCAAGAAACCTCAAATCACTTGTAGATCAAGTAAACAATGTACATGCAAAGAAGTTGGTACTCTCAACATACAAATAAGCACATTTCTCCCCCCAACTTAGAATTAAACATGATCAACAATGCTCAGATGATGTAGAAATAACGTAATGATGAATCATACCTAGGGGACCAAGTTAGACCCCCATTTCAACTCTTTACATGAACAAAGATTTCAGCATCAGTACCGAATCTCAAGGTGGGTTGGTTCGGTCGGCCTCAGTACCGACCACTGTATACAATAAAGTCTCCAACATTCCCAGCTAGTATCACGAACAACTACCTAGGCTTCTAGCTTGGTCGACCTCTCCACCTTAGGTAGATGTCGGGTCGTGCCATCAGTAGCACGAACAAAAGTACCTGTAAAATAAATATGGAAGGAGTAGTAACTGAATCTAAACCGAGATGCAAGAAAATAAACTAGCTAAAACTACAATAGCATTCATACAAAACTAGTCCACGACAATGACCCCATTTTTCTATTGATGTATGTCAGGTAAAAAAAACCTTACATACCCGCAAGTGCACGGGTCGAGTGTAGCACTCGATGAGTAAGGGTCGAATCCACAGGGACTAGATGTGCGAAATGCTAAATAGCTAGATTACGCTACTCTACCTACTAAACTAATCTAATGCATAAAAATAAATAGATAACCACCTCGGGCATCGGGTAAAATGCTTCATGAATGTCAAACAAACATGATGTATATTTGTTGCTAGAGGAAATGGATTCAACATGTCACCACCGCTCCCCGGCTGGCATGTGCGTCATTTGCGGAAGCGTCGTGAACTTCGCCAGAAGGCAGCGGCGACTGGCGGAACTGAACTTCTCTTCAGATGTGGGCCCCAAAAACCTGACCATTTTTAAACTTTTTCCAACTTATTATTTCTAACGTGTTACTTAGGTTTAAAGCGTTATAGTTTCTTATTGCTTAAACCTGCACCCAAAAACACGTTAGTGGTTTTTACAGAATATCACGCGTTGCCAAATTAATTAACCAAAATACATCAGATCAGAACTACCACCCACTCGATTGGGTATGTAGTTCCGCAGTATACCAATTAATACATTCTCTTGATGTGATATGCATGCATGTTTGACCTATAGAGCCGATACTACCGAAACTAAATACGTACTTGCTTGCGGGGTCGGTCAACTCGATCCCCGGAAATCCCGCAAGATACCGCCGATGCCCGAGAGTTCCTAAAAATATTAGTTATAGGGGGTGAGTCCTCGAAAGGTACTCAGTAAGGGTCGGTAGGAATAGCAGACATAAACGCTGAACCCGTAGAAAAGGTTAGCATAATCATATCATACATACATATGTCCCGAAGGACCATCATGGCATGGGTCGGAAGACCAATC
>JBBYHH010694114.1:0-10096 GCA_038382905.1 Daphne laureola
AATATATGAAATAGTAAACTCAAACTCATAACAAATACATAAATAAACACGGATCAATAATAAAAATAAAAAGTAAATCCAAATATTCTCACAAAAACTAACCCAAAAATCAAATATACTAAAAGAGGATTAAAAGAAAAATAAAAATTTAGGCATGGTCCCAAACTATTAGCTTTTTAACATGAGAAGTATCTTAACTACAACATACTAAATTTTAAAAGCTTCAAATATAACTATAAAAAGAAATCATGGACCAAAAGAAATTAGACCTAACCAAATTAATTTGGCTTTATTTATGGATACAATTAAGATTTATGAGAAAGAGGGGAAACCATTTAGTGAGAAAGATGGGGAACCATTTAGGTTGGGAATTAATAACAAAATGATTTAAGATTTATTTTGGATTGAGTGGGGGGCTAGTAGATAAATTATTACATTAATCCTTATAATTTATACTATATATCCTATATCCCATCAACTTTTTGGGTAACAATAGCCCCCATGGTCCCTACATAGTTCCGTCTCTGCTACTATGGTAGCCAATCATCTGCTCCAAGTACATGGTGCTCTTCACAATATCCACACACTTCGAATGTATCAAGTTCAAACTATGGATAATTTTTTTAAGAGAAAACAACCGATTTCTGAAATTTGGAGATAAATTAAAATGAAAGGAGCCGAGACTCCGGAGAATCACAAGACCGGCCGATCAAATGAAATAGCGATATCATCATACAGTAAGGGGACAAGGACGTTATTAGTCCTAAACTTGTTATTCTTTTGCCAAATTAGTCCTAAAACTTATCATTTTGTCACATCAGTCCTGAAGCTTTTTGATTTACCAACTCAGTCCCAAAAGTCAAGTAAGCTTGTCTTAAGAAGTCTTAAACTTTGCCTAATTTACCAAGCCAATCCTAAAAGGGAAGATTCTCTATTTTCCTCACTTTTCTCAAACTTTCTAACTTCTGTCACTTTTACCCAAGATTTTCCAAAATCATTTTTAGGTAAAAAAATAAGCCGTTCTCACCTGTTTTAAAATTTTCTAATCTAAATGGCGTCACAAAATTCTTTCAATATTTTCTTTGATTATCACCCGAGTCGTGTTTCCTCAATAAGACTCGTTTTCATTATCAAGAGCTGTAAGAAGGAGTAAAACATACGTTGACAGATAACTTCTAAAATCTTGAAATTAATCTCGTGCAACCAATGACTGAAATTAATCTTGAAATTGACCTATTTTGTAAAATATGTCCGATTGTAATTTGCTTTAAATTTGGTGTGTACGAGTGCAGTTACTAGAAGCTTGGTGTGTTCGTCCAATAGCCTTTATTTACATCGATCCTGATACGGATAATCCAACCGGCCCACCAAAGGCCCACACAATCGACAAACTACGAGACATCTAAACAACGACCTTCCTCGTAGGCCAATCGGCCTCGTAATAAGACAACTTCGACAGACGCATTCGGGGACGTAACAACCGCCTCCCTCATTAAACTCTCACAGATGTCAAACATCCTCTCAACGCCTATAACGGCTCTCCTCATACATAGTCATCATTAAGGCTCAGATCCCATGGATCACGCTCTCCTTAAAATGGCTTAGTACCACCTTATATATTGGGTGGTACCAACCACACAAAAGGTAGATACTACACACCCCACCTTCCCTGCTCTTCTCTGCCTGAATCTCTTGGCTTACTTGATTTGTAGATCGTGGTTCACATCTTTCTGGATTACTTGGGTTGTTGATTGATAAGATCAATATCACATCCTGATTGCTGTGAGCATCTAGTTATCGCCAGATTATTGTAAGTTTTAAGTTTTTATGTTATAATGTCAATTGTATGTTGTATGTTGTTATCACTTCCTTATTTACTTATTACTAGTTAAAACTTGTGCATAAAAATGGTATCAAAACTAAGTTCATGCACAAAACAAACATTTAAGAACGTTAAGGACCTGTAAGAATTTTGTTGAAAAATTTAGTAGTTAAATTCGGGATTAGGACTTTGTTAAAATATTCTCATAAATTTTAGAAATTAATTAGATAAACTCAAACAAGTGTTAGGACTTACATGATAAAATCAAAAGTTATAGGACTTTCATCAGCAATACATGCAAAATTTTAGGACCATTGATGGCTTTACCCATACAGTAAGAGATAAACTAAAATGCATATTATTTCTCCAAAGACTCCGGATAAAAATAATGCAAAAGTTGTGAATTCGTCACTGATGTTTGTGTGATAACTCGATTTCGCCATTCAATAATTTTTGAACAGTTATTTATCACTAACGTTTTAAAATGAGAGGGCGTTTACCACTAACAGTCACTCCTCGTTCCGTTAACAGATGAAATATTCTGTTATATTCCATTACAAAATAATATTCTAATAATTAATTTGACAACAAATTAACTCTTTAACTTTTTTAAAGTATACAAGTCGACTATCTCTCATTTTTGTCTCAACTCCCTCTTCATTTTTCAATAAAAATTTAGATCAATTTAATAATATATAAATTGATATTCAATTTCTCAAATTTTAGCCACCACTACTTGCTCTTTCCTCTTCCAACTTAAAAGTTGCGAGTATTATCAATGGAGGGTTCTGTTGCTGTTTTCATTGGAGAGCTTCAAGAAGTGAAGCTGAAGAAATGTATGGCTATTATTGATATTGTGTTGTTGAAATTGATGAAAAATTCCAACCTAATCTCCCTTTATAATAAAAATACAAAAAATCTTCTTAAATTCATAACTAATTGTAAATATAACTTGCAAAACCAGAGCAGAGCAGGAAGTTATGAGAAGAAATTTGATGGATTTATAAAATTATAATATTTGAGATAAAATTTATAAGATTACATATTTATAACGTCCGGTGACGAACGTCTATCCATTTAGTAATGTTTGTGACAAATTTACGCCCAAAGAAAATTGAGTAATAAAAACCCTCAACCACATAAACATTAGTGACAAATTCAAACTTTCTGCCTAAAAATAAAAAACAAATGACTTTCAAAGTTTGAAGAGTCTAATATCCATATTATTTCACCAATAAATAAGTAAAAAAAAACTAGTATTCATGGACTCGCATAATGAACATGATCGGAATGAGAATGAAAACAGCATCAGTTTGGCCGTCCAATTATAAACAAGGCACTGATATTCATCCAGCACCACCGTAAGCCCAATACAGCTTTATGAATTCTCAACATCCCCATTATTCAACTCTGAACAGAAAGCCAACAGCAATAAGTATAGAACATTACTCAGGGAGGCTGGTGGTACTTTCGATTTGTTAAACAAGAGACGAAAAGGAGTCGAAACAGACCTACGGGTACGAAGAAAGCAAGATGCCTCTGGTTAGCAGAGAAAGAAGATCAACATTTACGGTGAGATGTGCATTTGCCGGTTCACGGGAGTGATTTTCTTCCTCATTGTCCAGAAAGCAGTAAAATAGCGGTTCTGTGCAGGAATGAGAGCAAAGCACAAGCTTGAAACTAGAGAATTTAGCTCTAAGGATGAAAGTCTAATGGATGTGGAGTCATCAAATAAAAACAATCATCGGCTATTAAAAGCAGTTCTAGTGATCATTACTCCCCCTGTTTTATTCAGATACATTTTGTGAAGGAAAATGGATAAATAGTTTGGGATGGATAAGCGTATTTCAAAATTTCTAAGACACCTTACTACCCGCCCCGCAAACATTGTTGAATTTGTTTTTTAGCATTTAATCTATGAATTATATATTTCAATTTTTTTACATATAAATTCAAATTATCCATTAATACTAACAGAATATATCGATTTCACTGTTCATATACAGTGAAATCGTGGCTAATCACAGTTTGACATGAGACACTAACCTATCTACCTGAAATTAGATTCCATCTAATTGTTTTGAAACCCAGCTTTTCAATTCGACCAGCCATCCTATTATTACTGCTACAAATGACTAGGAAGATCCAGCAGAAAAAACATAATATGTCAAACTTACTTGCATCATTGATAGAGGATTTGTAGTATACGTTGTCTCAATAGTCTGCTCTTTCTGCAGTCATTAACAAGATACAGAGGTAGCTTGAGAGCACTTGGAAGGGTGAAAAGGTGAGACATAACTTACGAAATAAAGATATTACCTCAATCTCAAACCCGTAATGAAAAGCAACCTTCTTTACATCTTCCAAACTCAATTCAATAGACATTTCCTAAAGCAAAAGCAGAAATAATGCAGATGAGGAAGCTGGAAGAGGTCAAAACTATATCACTCAATCTCCATCCGCTACAAAATTTCTTCTCCATCAAAGGAAATCAATACTTACATCTTCCTGTCCATACATATCAGCGAAGTGATACAATAAAGGTCCCAGGTTTATCCAGACCTATCAGGTGGAAACATGATAAGCAAACAAGATAATGATAACCGGCATTACTATAAAAAACAAAGCTCCAATCAACTTACTCCCCCTTGTTTCAGAATTCTTGATATGATTTCAATGTACTCAACGATATTATGTGCAGTGTCAATAAAAAAACAAGTTACGACAACATCCCAGGCTCCTGCATGATACAAGCACAGATAGAATCGAGTAAAACTACGTGTTACCCAAAGAATATCATCTTTATACATGAATGGCACAACCGCACACAGGAGATTCTTTTGCAACAAACTAAAACCAAATGCAGAAGTAATAACACTTGCCAAGATCCGGTTCTATTTTTTTTTTTAAATCATCTGACTTTTACTAACACGATGAGGTTGTAAGTCAAATATAAGGCCATGAACAGCATACATAATCAGTTTAGTTGGGATCCCATATTTTTATTTTCCCCAACTACAGAACGTCTGCAAATTTCAGGTCAAAACCAGTTACATTGGAAGTTGCACTCATCCTGTATAATATAATTACCAATGAGGATTATCCTGTCAGCTCAAAGAAAGTTCCAAAGATGTTTAGTCTTTATGCTTGGTGGTTTACAGGAAGCAGATGACTTGGAACCAGTTATAAAATCAATTACTAACAGATGTGCTATTCATGACACAGGATCATGAATAAAAGAAAAGGTAGGTTTTATACTCCCTCCATCTGCCATTAATTGTCTGGTTTTTATTTTGGGCCGTCCGTAAAAAATTGTCTCATTTCCTAATAAAGAAAGTTTTTACCCCTAAAGTGGAAAAAATATCCATCTATCATATTCCTTAATCTCCGCGCCAGAACGAATGCTACAATTAATGGCGGACGAAGGGAGTAATAATCAAATACAATAAGCACCTTCCATGCAGCATATCTGGAATCAGTCCCTTACTGCCACAAAACAAGTTAAACAGAAACTTACAGAAAGTTTTTTCATCCCATAATATGCCTCTGTTCACTTGTTTGAAAGGATTATGCCACATAAGCATATTATGTATGCTCTTTTCCATGATTACCCTTTTGCTATAAAACATAGTAACAGACATAGCACCACTATTGTTATCCACGGGAGTGCAAAATTAGGGAGATGTGAACGCACGGGCTTCAAACATTTTAGGATGCAAACTACTGGAGGACCAAATATTATGTAATCGAAAGAGCACACATTCATATAATATATAACAAATACAAGAAAACTCATACCTGTCTGACATGGTTCACTATAGACCTCAACAAAATCCCCACCACACATGGAAAACCCTTCAGTTATACCTGCACTGCTTGCAAATGAAGATAACTTTATCAAAGTAAGTCAAATTTTCATTGCCGAAAAGTTACAAATGACTTGACAACTTAAAGCTGTTGTTAGAATCAATACTATTAAAACGGTTATTTTATTCTTTTCACTAGAGTTATTCAACAATAGATAGACAGTCAATCAATCAACCGAGCCTTAATCCCAACTCATTGGGGTCGGCTACATGAATCCTACGTCTCCATTCACTCGGTGAGCAGCAAGAAGAAAATTTTAACAAATGATAAGGCAACATAAGGTGTCCTCAACTTTCCATGTTCCAGATCTTATGCAGCAAAGTTCACTCGGTGGACTATAATGCTGATAGCAATACAAATGAAAAAAAAAACATATAAAATGTCATTTGGAATTTAAGTAGGCAACCTCTCCTATACAACTTTGTCAGACACGTACTTTTCTAAGTGACCTATTAAAATCATCACAAACGATATACCGAGTATATTTGATGCAAGGAGTACAAATGCTATAAAGCTATTTTATTTTAAAGGTAAAAAAGGAGCTAAATCGACGCTACAACATTCAAATGCATCAGTGAAGAATCCAAGCACTACAAAGAAACAATTTAAGATCATCTGGAGCAAGAAACTATATTTTTTAAAACAAATCTTAAGAAAATTAAAAGGCACAAGGATATTACGTTGCTGGGAGAATATCTGGTATTGAAACTGCCCTCAGTTGATCATCATCAGAAAGTGAATTGCAGTTGCTGTGGATCCAAGGGAATATTGTCCATTGTCCAGCCGTCTGAGTGCTGAGCAATGTAAAAGCACGAATGAATTTCTAATTTTCACTTTTATTTGATACCAATAACTAAAACTTGAAAACCATTAAATTCAAATAGAAGATTCTTACTGATTAAGAATAAAACTTGAGCATATCATCATATAGTACGAAAACTCATTTCCCTGGCTTATAAAACCTGTGGACAGTATGATAAAGGTGAAGGAAATACAGAAGATTTTATAATAAATCTGCAACTACCATATGGCCACATACCAAGGCGTGATATCTCCAGTGCAAGTCGACCAAGCCCAGCCCCAGGAACTAGACAAGCAGGAGGGCTGAATAACAAAAAGGGATTTGCCATTACTTGACATAATTCCACAGAAAAAGAACGCATCTCCTTTTGCATGCTGTGGTAATCTCTCCAAAATCACCTAATACATACCTCTCCTTGCTGCGATTAGGAAATAAGGTTTCAAGTTCTTGAAGAATAGGCTTGTAGCATTGATCACGCTCTTTTTGTCCCTGTGCTAAAACAGTAACAAACTATATCAAAACAACAAAAGGGAAACAAATGTGGTTACACTCACAAAAATCAATATTTCTACTGATTTCAACTTTAGCAATCCAAACAATACCTCTGCTGCCCAGTCTCTTACTATATTCCTTATTATGCAGCGTACCTAAGCGATAATAAAATCATGTCAGTGATGGATTTTCTGTAACAAAACGAGCGGCATCATTGCGATGTGCATCCGTAGAATAGTAAACTCAGACCCTAAAAGTCCTACTGACACACTTTTACTTATTTTTTTAAATCTGAATATGTGAACCTTAGAACTAGAATGAAAGATTGCCAATGTTATCAAAAGCTAGCAATGAAGTGAAGTATGGCACCTTGTCAACATCAACCAACGGAACATTCAACTGCATTGAAGGGTCCAGCCAATCATTAGGTGAAGCCTGGATCGGTCGAAGTACACAACCAAATGCCTCAACAGCATAAAACTAAAAGGGTGGACCAAAAAAGAAAACCTAAATAGAAGGACAGAACTAAAAAGCATTACATTTCCATTGCATTGTGAGACATCATGTCCACTGTGATCGTCTTTATCGTTTTCTTGTGGACCTCGAGAATACCTGGCATCTGGCTCATTAAGATGTTCACATTGAGACCCCTGTCGTAAAAATGTGTCATGTTCCGAACCAGAAAAAAACCTAAAAAGCCACCTTGGCTACTTCCAGCCACACCATGACAAAAATTCCTTTTCATTAACAATACAAACTTATAAAAGTCTACTATTCCCCTGTTATATTATTGCATAAATAATTCTCTGGAACGTTCTTATAGAAATCATTTTAGCAATCCAGTCTCAATACATCTTCCACGAAACACACCGTGATCCATACATATATCTCTGCATTACTTTTTCCATATTTTCTTCCATAAGCATTGTTTAATTAGCTCCAAAAAAATATTTTACACAGCACCACTCACTTCTCTGGAGGAAGCTTGATCATGGTTTGAGCAGGTAGATGTTGATTCAGGCTGACTAGGGGTTGTAATTCTTTCCTCATACATAAAGTCTCCGTTAGGAGCGTTTTCCAGATTTGAATCCTCAAAAGTATCCAAGTCCTGGCTCATATCTAGAGGAGGTTCGAATGCCTGCAAGCAATTTGCTAATCAGATTATCCCGATTTTAACTTTTCTCAAGACACAAGAAAACTGAACTTAAGAAAGGTTTTAAAAAATAAAGCAGTTCAGGGTTTTTTTTTTTTTTTTCTTTCTTTCTACTATATTGCAAAATTACAAGCTTGAGAAGAAGGATAAAGGGGACACTCCACTACTTTTTTGCCTTCATGAAGTCTTGAACTTTAGCCCTCAAACTAGGAGCAACCGTGGTGCACATGCAAGTCGCCACTTACCAAAATGAAACAACTAAAGGTTGGGGAACAATGGCATTCAACCAATGAATAAATTAACAAAAACAATCAAGGTGACAAGGCTCCTACACACCTGGAGCATGGCAAATATGAAATACGAGTTTGCTGCAATACACCTGCAAAAACATGAGACATTCTCATAGAAATGAGTTTGATATGCTAAAATCCAATAATAATAATAAAAAAAAGATAGGTCTTCAAATGACAGAAGCAACTAATCTGACATTACTTCAAACAACACTCAATTCATTTTGTTTTCTCAGATGAACAGAGTAAGCTAAAGCGGATATACAATTTTTCTTTTCCTTTTCCCTAGAAAGGAAAGGTAAGCATAAGAATCCAACACACTTTCAGATTAATGAGTAAAAAAATGGCTTCTATAGATAGCTGGTCAATCAAAAGAAAATACCATTTGACTTAATTGCATCAATCAAATTAGTCGTCTTTTTAAACTATGAGCATCCTTACATATCCTAGACTTCCTCTGCGAGTTGATCTGATTGCAATTCCGTCCAAGAACAAACAAAAGAGTCATAGGGTGGGAACTCCACTGGGTTTGAGACTCAAGATTCTGTCATAAATGGGATCACTACACTGACAGGTGACTTTTCTTTAACTAGTTCAATAATCTTGCAAGTTATCGCAATAAATGTTACTGAGTATTTTCCTATCCATGTAAAATTTTGGTTACAGTTGAAGGTAGCATTGCTTCCTTATAAGGCATCAGGGGCTGGAAAATACCATTTCCAGTTATCCATCTATCGGTCAGCCAACGTGAGAAAAATTAATCATCTGTAGGCACTATTGATTACGCAGGTTACATAGCTTTATTCTGTTCTCTTGTAGATCGGGAGACAATATTTTCCACCCCCATGATGCCATATATTTGTAACTCAAATCGATTCCGGAAATACTCAGAGAGACTAGAAGCATGTGCAAATAATTATATTTCCTGTATGATAAGAGAGAAAAAGAAAGCTTTTCTAATTGTAGCATGTAACAAAGGCAAAACAGGACTAGTGTGTATTAACTAAGAGAATGAAGAAAATAATATAAACTTTTCTTCTTAAACAGTAGTAGTAGCAAATAATTGTAAAGGGCCCCACTCTAGAGGATCAAACCTGCAAAATGTTACAACAAAAACTAAAGAAACATCCTAGCATCAGAAACCCATAATAAATGAAAAGAAAGAAATCTGTTGAGGTTACAACAAAAGATATTTTTACATCATACCAGTCATGAAACAAGAAACATTATGAATAAGTGAACATCCTCGAGACGAGATTGTTTACCTTCTTAGTTTCCGGAACTTTATAGGGTAATGCAGTAACAAAGCCTGGAAAATACATAAATAGTTTAGCATGCGAAAAGTCTTAAAGAGGGGAAAAAAACAAATGTTGCAAACGAATGGGCATCTAGTCCAACTTCTAAAATGAAAATGACGTATAGATGAAAAAAATTAGAACTCAACAGCAGTTCATTTAATTGCCTGTACCGCCTGATGGCTAAATCAGAACTTTTTTCCATTTTCCTTTTTTGTATAAAATAACCAACTAAAACTATAAGTTTATGAGAATGCTAGAGGCAAAAGATATACCTTGTGGGAGGGTGGAAGCTTTTTAAAGGATCTTTCATATCTTTTTATATCCTCTTGTGCAGCTTCAGGATAACTGTATTAAATCTCAGAAGAGAATATA
>JBBYHH010694125.1:0-10095 GCA_038382905.1 Daphne laureola
AGAATACTGTCCATGCTAACATTGTCATTGCAGGTAACGGATGAAGACCTCCTTTACTTCTACCTAACCTCTTACTGAGTTCTCTCAGGAACTCACCCCCTTATATCTCCATATTTTCAGGAGCATCAGAATCTAGGGCCGCGGATTCAGATTCCGCTTGGCCGTACGGTATTTTGATACGAAGGTACAGAAATTGCTCTTATGTTATGTTATATGATATGTACAATTTATGGGTGTTCCCGATAGAGAAAAAGATGATGTTATAGATGATGTTACAAATTATGTTACAGATTTCCAGAAACAGAATAATTATACATGGACTAATGGTTATAGTAAAGGGAGCAGCAGTGTCAGGGCCGGATTGTCGGTGTTGTCCAACCGACCGCCTGATTTATAGTAGGTGGAGTACATGTTAAACTGTGGCTCTGTAGAAGTAGGTTGCAATGTACATGTAGCCTAGACAATCAACTTTTGACAAATGTATATAAGATGCACAATTGATAAGTTTTGAAGATGATGACGTATATATGGATGTAGATTTCATGCATGGATTATTGTGATGATGCATGTTTACTTTATCGGGGAATGCTTGCCAGAGGCAGCTTCCTTTCAGAGTATTTGGTCTGAGCTGAGTTCAGTATATGTGTGATTGTTGTAAATGTCTGGATTGCAGGAAAGAAACGAAATGCTGCCGGATTTCAGAAAACAGCATTTTAGGGCTAACTTTCCCGAATAAACTGTACTGTTTGGCTTGGCCAAAAATTCTGAAAATTTATGTGGTTGTAGCCTCATGTGTCTAGTTTTCAGAAAATTTTACGAAACTTAATTCGGACACTTGTGGAATTTTCTAAAAATGTTTGACTGACAAGTGGTCAAGGTGGGAACTGTGTAATTGTACTATGAATGATTGTGGGATCAAGGGACCGGATTATGGAACCAACCCATCGTATTGGCTGCGTTAAGGAAGGTAAAGTGACCATCACCGCCGCCCTTCCGGCCCTGCGTCCGCTTCTTCCGGGTCGTGTAAGGAGGGGTGGTGACAAGATTTCTGCAAAATTATATCCAAGCTGAGAATGGAGAATGTCTATTCACCAGCTTGAGGGGAGTGTTGGAAAGTGTGGAATCCAGTAAATAAGTGTTACTATAATTAATTAATTCAGTAACTTGTTCTCTTTATCCTAGGCATGTAGTTACTGTTACTCTATAGTAATTATGGGCTTCTTACCTTCCCAAGGTCCCATCTGCCCACCTACAGTGTACCTTCTTAAATTCTCTTTGTAATCTGTCTTTGTCATTAATTGCCTCTTGTAATCTGTCTATATAAGTGTACTAGGGTCTCTCTGTTAATAATACAGATCTCAGTTTTCTCTCCTTCATTCTTTGAATATTTTCCACAGTTATGTCTTACTGAGAGTTACCAAAACTGATGAAATCATTACAATATGCAAGTTAATGCACCTAACATGTTAAGAGCGAAAAGGAATATCAACATGAACTAAAGCAGTCAGCTTCAAGGTCAGGATGCAAAATCAGAACTGCACCTTTCATAGAAATGCTCCTCTTGAGACGGTTCTCTGGATTGCTAAAGAATGCTTTCATAGCTTCAGAAGCATGTTTCCTTGCAGCGTTTGTTCCTTTAGCTTTCTGCATCACAGAAAAAACTGTATGGTAGGCACAAAACCTCTAGAAAGAAAGTAAAAGATCACCAATTCAAAAGGATATGACACGTTTGTACAGTAGGAACCACTACAACTAACTTGACTATTACTCCGTATTACATCGTTTGGCCTATTCTATATAATAAAGTTGCCTTTTGGAAAAAACAAAAAAAAGAGGTTTATTAGCTAGCGCATTGCAGCGGTGCACATTTGGATTGTCTATTACACAAACCTATCTCTCCATATATAGATCGATGCTGGAAATGCAGTTTGAGGTACAAGTGAATGCTATAAGGACATATACAGGGCAACATACATTAATCTCTATGCTTTAAGCTATAGTGAATCTTAAAATCTTTTAAACTGAGATTTTATTGAATTCATTGATCTTTGAAGACTGAAACTAAAAAAAAAAAGAAGAGAGAACATAGAGAGAGGTACAAGACTGCTTCAACTGTGCTGACAAGGGGATCGCTACCAATGCTCCAACAACAAGTTAGTGATCTTAAGGGCCGAGGGATATTGGTCAAGCGAGCATAAGGCCAAGGAAGATGGGGAAATGCCCATGAATGGTGAACTCCAAAGAAAGTTGGCCCAGAAGATTAGGGTTCAGAGAACCTAGCTCCGACACCATGAAAATTTTCTCTGTGAATGATTTCTGAATTTCATTTTATTTTTAGGGTTTACAGCGATTTCAAGGATCCAAAAAACTGCACTTACTATCACTAGTATTTTCCAGAATATTTACAATTTTACATACTAAACCAGATTAAAATTACAATCCCTAACTTTGACTCCAGAATATTCAAGAACTAGCTAATTGTCTATTCAGTTATTGAAGACTGTCCTGCGAGGAACAACAGACAGTCTCAAACAAACATGAAGCAAACCCGAGGATATGCAGCTAATGAGGACATGACCACCTTCGCACCATTGGCACCTCAAGATCAAGCGCCGAAGATCACTCCTAGCCCCAACCAAGGCTTAGGAGGACCAATGACAAGAGCCCGGGCCAAGAAAGCTCAAATGTGTCTCATCACCCTTATGAAGATCATGGCTCAAGAAACCGTGGAAGGAGGAGGACAAGAGAGGATGCTCACACTTCATAAATTTGGTCTCCACTTCCAAGAGGAAAGTTCATACTTAAGCAAGACACTTAATATGTTCTTGCTCAAGGAAGAAGAAAGATGAGAGAAAAAGGCAAGGGCTAGGTGCGGCAGTTTGTGCGCCCCACCCCAACTGCACAAACCCCCGCGCACATACAAAGGGGCCAGGTCCTTAAGTGCGGCACCTACAACCGCACGCCTTGCCCGCACCAATGAGGATCGCTCCAGACTCCCGCACGCCTGTGCACCGACACCCGCACCTCAATCCCGCCCGCACCTGTGCCAACGCAAACCTTCGCTCCACACCGCGCAAGAGTTCCGCACCAACCTTCCCCAACTCCCAGACGTCCGCACATAGCTCCACACGCCTCCGCACAAGAAGCCCGCACGGTTCCCACCAAACTTGTACTTTTGCCTAAACTTGTGACCAAACTCCATACTTGATTGTTGTCTTGTTGATGGCCATACCCTTCTACAATACAGCCCATACCCCTAATTTGTTGCTGAAATATGTAATTTGGAAGTCTCCTCTTCATAAAAGGGAGACTCCTACTCATTTTGAACTTAGAACTCATTTATGCAAAAACCCATATCCTTGTAAGGGAGTGCATCTTGTGTTCTCATTGCTTGCTACCTCCATCTCAGCCCTTGAGGCTCATCTTTCAGTATCAAGCCTTGTATCTTTGGTTGTACTCCATACCGAAGGAGTAAGGTCTTAGATCGATCTCTACCTTGCCACATATTTAAAGTGTTGCCATATCTTTGTTGTAGTGGAGGTCCTTTGAGTGGTGCATCACTTCCGCCAAGTTTGTAGCCACGGATCCAAGGAAGAGTCTTCCTTGGTGAGGCTGTTATCAGCGGCAGAATTAGATCTTCCGTCCGCCAGGTTTAAAAGGAAACAACTAAGGTTTAGGGTAGTAACGATCCACAAATAAAAGACTGACATGAATGCTAAAGTGGTTTTCACACTGCCAGGTATCAGTTTAGGAGCCTTGTCCCCAATACGACAGCAACCTGTATCAATATTACAAGTTACAAGACCTGGATAAAAAGCACAAAGTAAAGAACCGAAAGCATACCTTGATAGCGGCAACTCTTTGTGCTCGAAGGACGGGATTACTATGGATAATCCTCATTCTGTTACTAAAAAGCCCAGTTTTGGCATTGAGACTCTGCAATCAACCAGCTAAAGATATATTAGACCTTTAGTAACATGGGACAAATCATAACACATTTAAATACAAAAATAACAAGGAAAAGCAGGATATCTGTAAGATACAGTTAATAAGTACATGTAACGTAACTGATCAACTAAGATGAATGCAGAAGCACCAGAAGAAAGTTTTGTAATTCAAGATACATCTAGAAATAACAACCTCTAAATTTCCTATTTTTTATCCCCAAAGAAATCCAGAATATTCTGATTAGGAAGCAGGTTCACAACAAAAGTAAAAGGATCCTATAATATAATTTTTGTTGTTTTTAGAATGCGATTATGGAGGTTAAATTTTCCTCACAAAGGTTTTTCTCAAAACAGAATATAGGTAATAAAATTGAATTACTGGTAATATACTACTCTCTCCGTTTTGGCATTGAGACTCTGCAATCAACCAGCTAAAGATATATTAGACCTTAGTAGCATGGCACAAATCATAACACATTTAAATACAAAAATAACAAGGAAAAGCGGGATATCTGTAAGATACAGTTATTAAGTGCATGTAACGTAACTGATCAACTAAGATGAATGCAGAAGCACCAGAAGAAAGTTTTGTAATTCAATGATACATCTAGAAATCACGACTTCTATAGTTCCTATTTTTTATCCCCAAAGAGATCCAGAATATTCTGATTAGGAAGCAAGTTCACAACCTTTCTGATTAGGAGTATAATTTTTGTTGCTTTGAGAATGCGATTATGGACGTTAAATTTTCTTCACAAAGGTTTTTTTTCAGAACAGAATATAGGTAATAAAACTGAATTACTGGTAATATAATACTTCCTCCGACCCACAAAGATTGTTGTGTTTGACTTTGATGTTTCAAGTTGTAGTGTTTGACTCAAAATTTTACTAAGATAAATAGTGAAAAAAAATTCTAAAAAACTACATCTAAAAAGTTTAGATTGCAAATTATGAGAAGCATATGGATCATTTAACTTTACATGTTTATGAATTCATAAAAATAAATCGTAAATTAAACACTGTGAAAACTAACCAAAAAGATGTAGGAATTCCAGCACTAAAGGATTAAATATGAAGAAGACCTAGGGGGTTCAGCAGGGTCATGACAACTATCACTCCTTCCCGCTGCTCTGGTATCATATATGATATATAAAAAATTGCGATATATATTTAAGGTGTCCAGTGTGTGTCTATATATATATATAAATGGTCTACTAGCTGATATAGCAAAAAAAAATTAAAAGCATTAATTGAAAACTTGTAGAGAACGGACTAAGAAGTAGCGGATCACACTACAGGCAATGTCTTCTGGGGGAAGACTAAGGCTTGAGTGGCTAACTTTTCAGATGCCAGCTAGAGTTGGAGCAGCTGACTAACTTTTAGTGACCGGCTTATCTTGAGTCCAACTTCAGGAGAAAGTGAACGGTACAGACGCTTTGATTTTCTTTTCTCATCAAGCTTTATGTCTAAACTGTCCACTGCATCATCCTCCTTTACTCTGAATCGGGAACTTGGGAAATGCAAAGCATGCAATAAAAAAGACAGTTGAGATATGTTGTATACAACTGAGGGGAAGCATTCAACATAATTCAATATTTAGGAAACATATAACACTGTAAACTATCAAAAAGAAACACTTGAGCCCAAATAGAATATGGTAAGTAAAACTCCTAGGTTACGACTCAAGAAAAAAAATGCTTTCACATACAAAACGACAATATTAAGAGACAAATTAATAAAAAGGAAAAAGGTAACACAACGCGGTAATGTTCAATAATTTTCTTTCCAGTAAAAACTTACCTTGACCGAACTTGCTCCCATGGTTGTTCATCAATTGACTCCTTCCATAAAACACGATCTCCGAAGCACTGAGAACAAGTCATTATGCCCTGCCATAATGGTAGCAGCAAAAATGATGAATTTTTTAAGTATCATATAACAGCATTGGAATGAGAACCCTATTTTGAGGATATGCGAATAATCTCAATTTCTGATATTTTGTGAAAGACTAGTTTACAGTAGAGTCACGGACCAATTTTTCGCAGGAATTTAACATAGCACAAAAGAATAGATATTGACAAAGAGAATTAAATAGCTGCATAGCTCCAAAAGTTAGAACACAACACTAGTCATGCAATGATCACGAGATTTTTTGATTTTTCTGTAGTGGGGGCATGGTGTGGTCTTCTTTCCTGATGTAGTCTAAGCAACATGAGCACCTGCTATGGAACCCTCTTGCGACTGCCACATGAGTCTCCGCTGCTCACCAGCTTGCAAAGCCTCCGACAATTCAGACAATGTGATGGACATAAGGTCCTTGGAGTTTTCTAGTGTGGCAAGTGTAGCTTCAAACCTTTCAGGAACAGTAACCAAAATCTTTTGTACTGGCCTTTTATCCTTCAATTTACTGCCTAAGAGTCTGATCTTATTTGGTCGGTTCCAGGCTGATGTTGATGAACAAAACATACACACCCAAATACCCGAGGAATAATAGAGAAAGAGGGTTGACGGGGAAAAAGTGTGGAAAATGGAGTGGGACCTGTAAGAACAGTTGATGGCATTCGGTTGATGAGGAAGCAGGATGTGAGTGCAGCGTCGCCCCAAAAGGTTTTGGGCACATTCATGTGAATGAACAGGGTACGAGTTATTTCGACAATATGTTGGTTTTTTCTTTTGGCTATGCCATTCTGTTGAGAGGTGTATGGACAAGAAGATTGATATAGGATCCCTTGTTGCTGCATGTAGCTAGAAAAAGAGTTAGAAAAATATTCTCTAGCATTATCACAGTAAAGAATGTTAATTTGGGTCTTAAACTGATTTTGAATTTCAGCGCAGAAAGAACAGAAGATGGAAAACAGTTCTGAGAGATCTTTCATTAAGAAAAATCCAAGTCATCCGAGAAAAGTCAACAACAAAGATTACAAAATACCGAAGTCCTAACCTAGAGGAAATACGGCTAGGACCCCACACATCCGTGTGGATCAACATGAAATGTTTGTCAACCCTTTTATTGACTCGAGGCAAAAAGGAAGATCGATGATGCTTACCAAGCTGCCATGATTCACAATTTAAGTTGGTGACAGAGTGTAGACTGAGTACCATTTTCTTTAAATTTTCTAAGGATGGATGACCCAAACGATTATGATTTTGAGAAGGAGAGGCAGAGACTGCACAAGCCACTAGTTGGTGTGACTCTTCAAAATAGTACTGCCCATTTGATTCACGCCATTTCCCAATCGTCTTTCCACTCTTTAGATCCTGAATGACAACATGATTAGAGAAGAAGGAAATCGAACAATTTAGTTGTTTGGTCAATTTACTGACAGACATAAGATTGACTAGTAATTTTGGAACAAATAGCATAGAGGGTAATGTAAATGTGGGACCGAGATGAATGGACCCAACGCCTTGGATGTTAACGTTAGATCCGTCAACAATTGTAATCTTATCACTCCCTAATGATGATAATAGAGAGAGATGATAAAAAAAGATCTGTTACCTAAAATATGATGAGAGGCACCAGAGTCCAATATCCATGATCGATGTTGAGACGAAAAATAAGCGATAGGGTTACTTGGATGAGGTGATGCCAAAGAAGAAGAAGCCAACTGGGCAGACTGATACTCTTGAAACCGAGTATACTCCTCTTGGGATAGTCATAGGAGACTCTGGAGTTGCAGTTTGTTCGAGTGATGCCATGTGAGCTATTCGAAGCCAAAAGTATTCTTCCAGCATGTCTTTTCAAGATGCACATCTTTTCCACATTCTGTGGTGTGAGGTCGTAAATTTGAACCACGTCTACTGCGGTTCCCACGACCACCTCTATAGTCTCCTCTTCCTTGGAAACTAGATTGTGAAGCAAGAACAGACCTATCAGGATTATTCTGCACTTGTGTTTCTTTGTTCACGGTTCGAGAAAGTCTTGAGTAGACTTCAGCGAAAGATGGGAGATCTGCTCCACCAAGAATTTGTGCTCGAACAGGTTCAAATTCAGATTTGAGGCCGGCTAGGAATGTCATCAGCACTAAGTGTTCCCTTTGTTTCTACATGCTCTTGACATCAGAAGAGATTGTCATTAGAGCATTTAATTCCTCAAAAGCACGTTTCACCTTTCCAAAGTATTCAATGAGATTTCCATCCTATTTGGATTGAAACAACTCAACACAGATGTCATACATACGGAGTGTGTTGCTGGAGTAAAGTAGCTTGGCATATTCCCAAGCTTCTTTACAGGAACTGACATGGGAAAACAAATTTAATACTTCAGAATCCAAATAATCGAACAATACGTGCAAGAGTTGAGCATCGTCAGCATGGCAATTTTCCAATAGACATTCCTCAGTCGGAGGATCAGATGTGAGATGAGTAAATTTTCTGAGACCCTTGAAGAATAATTCAACATTCTTAGACCAAAGTGAGAAATTGTTACCATTTAGAGATGGTTTGGCAATTCAGAAATTGCTGAAATTGGAGGAGCCCGTTGTCGGGGAAGAGTCCGTTGTCGAGACCTTCAACATGGAAGATGATTTGTCAGAATCTGTCATCTTCTGACCAACTAAAGTTGCTGAAATGGCTGATGAAGACTTAGTTGAAACTCACTAGATGATTCACGGTGTGTACAAAAAACAGCCCACGATTTATGAATCAAACCAGAGGCAGGATAACCAAGTTGTTGTCAAGATTTGACATTTCTCTTGACTGATTGAGAGTGCTACAGCTGCTGAAGGGCTGAACAGAAGCTGCTCCAGCAGGTTACAGAGTGAACAAAAGTTAGCCCGTCGTCGAACCAAAGTAGAAGCAAGTTACCCATGTTCTTGTCTTTTTTGTGATAAAATAACACCAGAAACAGAATCAGGAAGGTAAGGCGACCTGACCCATCAAAGCGCCGTCACCGGAGCTCACTGGCCAGCGGCCCGTGACACCCATGCGCTGGCACGTAGGGAGGTTTCCGGCAACACCGCCAGTACTGCTGAGTTCTCCGGTGGTCCCTGGTTGCAGATCTAGCTTTAGTTTCTGGGTTTGGTTGGTGTTTGTGGGTGTTTTGGTTATGGGCAACAGCTAAGGAAGTAAGGAAAAGACGTACAAGGTTGTTTAACTTAGCTCTGATACCATGTTACATCATATAAGAATATGCTACAGAATATTAGAAGTAGAAGAGATCAGAAGAACTTAAGATGATATTATTACAGTAGGAATCATCCCTTTATATAGGGAATTTACAAGGGAGATATAATGGAAGTAGATGGTAGCTGGGAAGATGGGAGTTGGGTAGTTATGTAAAATATAAATAGATGTTGACTTAGTCTTCTAACAGTAAGGTATCCCTGTTAATATATATATATGCTTAACAGTGTACAATCTATTCAAGACTGTCCAGTTTCTCACATGGTATCAGAGCCCTGGGTTTCTGAAATTTCTCTCCAGCTTTGTCACTGGAATTCAGCTTTCATCTGCGTTTTATCTCTGGCCTTCATTGCCGAACCCTAATCTGGCCTTCATCGCAAACCGTAATCTGGCCTTCATCGCCAACACAAACCCTGGGCACAATCAAAAGCACAACTAGCGCACACCTTGCACACAGAAGTCCTTGCTCTACAACTAGAATTTGGATATTATCAATTTATCAAAATAAATTTTAAAATGGAACATTACTCAAATAACTTTGAAAATTAGGAATTCCTTCAATAAATATGAAAATTAGATATTCTTCCAACAAAATTGTAGATTGCACATTATTCTAAAAAATTAAAATATGGACATTATCAATTTATCACAACAAAATTGAAAATGGAACATTGCTCCAATAACTTTGAAAATTAGGGATTCCTTCAATAAAATTGGATATTAGATATTCTTCCAACAAAATTGAAAATTGAATATTGTTTTAACAAAATTAGAGAATGCACATTATTCTAAAAATTTAGAATTTAGACATTGTCAATTTATTACAACAAAAATGAAAATCGAACGTTGCTCAAACAATTTTGAAAATTAGAAACTCCTTCAATAAAATTGGATATTAGATATTTCTCCAACAAAATTGAAAACTAGTTATTGTTCTAACAAAATATGAGATTACACATTGTTCCAAAAGATTAGAATTTGGACATTGTCAATTTATCACAATAAAATTGAAAATGGAACATTG
>JBBYHH010694136.1:0-10095 GCA_038382905.1 Daphne laureola
TTAACATGTTTTTCTTAATTGGACACTTAGAGACACTTTATGTTGAACTTCTCGTTCAATCCGTATCATTCTTCCGTATGCAAAATTATCAGAATTCAGATCCAGTGACTAAATTGATACAATTATAAAAAAATAGTAATTTATTCAACTACATAAAAAATTTAATGATCATTTCATGATAAATTAAATAATTTAGGAATTTATTTGTGTTTTTTACCGATAATAATTGAAACAGTAATTTCAAATTGGGTGTTAAAAGTTAAAAGGAGCAAGAGCTTTTGCGCTGGCAATGTGAGTAGCTAGCGTCCGGGCAAGAAAGAAATGCCAGAATTAACGGTCGTTACGACAGTTCGTAACGGTGTTTCACCCTCAAATTTAGTAATCGTGTTTGTGGGAAGGAAAAGAAAAAAAAAAGGCCTACTCTGTTTCTCCTTTCTTCTCCTTCTCTCTCCCTCATTTATTTTGTACAAAGGAAGGCTCACACATTTCTTCTGAGTTTCTCTGGCGAGTCGTCGGAATCTCGCCGGAGGTCCTCCATTAATTCCGACTATACTATCTCCGACGAGACAAATCAGAAAGAGAGCGAGAGAGAGAAGAGAGAAGAGAGAGAGAGAGAGAGGTTGACGTGCAATGCAGGGAAATTTGGAATTGGAAGCAAAGCAGAGCTTAGAAGGCTTCTAAACCCCCAATCAAGCTTCATCTTGTTGCCTTCTCCCGTAATTTATTCCAATTTCTCTCTTCCGGTTCTCTCTTTCCCCCCTCCCTCTCTCTCGCCTTTAAAGCTTCGTCTCGCCGATTCCTGAGATTCCAGCAACCAAGGTTCGTTCGTCGGATTCTTCTTCTCCTCCTCTACATTTCTGTGTTTCTGTTCCTTTTTTGTTTCGGTATTTGAATTTGTCGCCGCTTTCATCGATCGTGATGATCGCTCTTGAATTTGTGTCTGTTTCTGCTATTAAGAGGTTTTAATTAGGAGGAATTGGTTGTTTGGAATTCTATGCTTCACCTTCAATTTCAGCATTACAGGATGATTTGAATTTCCCTAGCTCTGGAATTTGCTTCTGTTTCTGGAATTAAGATGTTTTAAATAGGAGGATTTAGATTTTGGGAATTCTATGCTTCACCTGCAATCTCAGCATTACATGATGATTTGAATTTTCCTCGTTCTGGAATTTGCTTCTGTGTCTGGAATCAAGAGGTTTTAATTAGGATTTAGTTGTTTGGAATTCTATGTTTCATTACATTATGATAATTGGGGAATGTTCTGAGCTAGTTCCTGACTTGGATGTTTCTAATAATGTTCTGAGCTAGTTCCTGACTTGGATGTTTCTAATAATTCGGGGATATCTCTGGTTCCAATTATTGAATCATTTTGCTGTGCAGCATCTCTGGTATTGTTGGAGGAGGACATTTTCCATTGTTAGAAGCCAGTCTTTTGAAGAATCCGCCATGCCATCTGAGATAATGCAGCAGCAGCAGCAGCAGGAGGGTCTTTTTCCATCCTCATTCTTCTCCGAGGATATCTATTTCGCTAATGAGGTGCTTATTTCTTCAAACCAAAAAATTACTAGTATGTCGTTGTTCTTCGTTCCAGTTCTTCATCAATTTGTCTGCTACCTTATTGTCTTTGTGTGCTTCTTTCCAACTTTGTCCGCTTCCGCAGGTTGGGTTTCGGATGTCAGAAGCAATTCTGGATAGACGTGGTAAGTATTCAGTTTTTAAGTTGTAACTCACGTTACCTCTCAATTACTATTCCCCTAACTTAATTCGGAATCTTCCTTTTCCCATGGAGGCGGGTATTTGTACTATCTTTCAGATTTTAATATTCCGTAGTTCTATCTCTGCTAAGAATTGAAAACAGTGAGATCATTGTACTGAATGTTCACCTGTTAGGTTTTGAAGCCCTTCTGTAGTTTAAGAAGCAGAAGATAAGGAAAAACACATACGTTCTTGTATAATGACATTTGCTAGAGGAAATCACGTGTTATGTCGGTGTCATTTGTTAGAGGTTGAAGAAATGCAAGGAAATCACATCAATGGTATATATCTGGTTTCATTTGTTACCAAATATACCATTAGCGTGTTTAGAAACCAAATATGTCTTGGTACCTTGCGATGTCAGTGTCATTTGTTAGAGGTCTGTAAGGGCATGGAAAGTTAATTCCTCACTTGCAAATGAATAACAGGGAGCTGTATGTTTACTGGTGAACTATACTTGAAATATCTCAAGTTTCTCAAGATGTGTTTCTGGTTTATGTTAGTATTTAACATTTTGCTAGAGTCCTTTGCCACCCAAGATGATAAGAGGAATCTTTCCTTAGTTGTACGTGCTGTTGGTGCTGAGAGGAAAGCAAAACAGTCCTTCCCACTAGCAAAGCATGAAAGCAGTCTCTTTGGGAGCTCACTTTCAGACTTGATTAGTAGAGAGAGTAAGTTGTTCAAGGTTGCCATTTCTTTATGCAGAAACTGCTCTCTTGGGTGTTTCTAGGCATACTTGTAGCAGCTGCCTATGAAATCCAATTTTGGTCATGATTCAGAAACTGCTCTCAAGCATCTTTGTAGGCATACTGCTTCATGATCCTCATCTGACATCTCACACCTCTTCTTTGTTGCAGTGATATTATCACCAAACACTGTTCAATATGGACACTCAGTTGAAACCACATTGTCGAGCTCTGAAGAAGAGGAACTTGGATCTCTTGAAGAAATTGAGGCCCAAACTATTGGAAACCTTCTGCCAGACGATGATGATTTGTTTTCTGGCATGAATAATGGGTTTGATCACAGTCTTCACCCAAAAAAGACTGAGGATGCAGAGGAGATGGATCTTTTTAGTAGTGTTGGAGGGATTGAACTAGGGGATGATGTTTTTTCCAACATTCGAGGTTCTGAACAGCAGAGGGACTATGCTAATGCTGACAGTCAGCGTGTAAACTCTGCCATACAATACCCTCTAAGGGATCGTGTGTTCAACCATAGAATCTCTTCCAGTGTTTCAAGCCCCATTACAACAAACATGAATGCAGAAATGTTCCAGGGCAGCAGATTTTGCATGCCTAACCAAAATGGGCAAGCATTTCATCTCAATGAAGGCGGTAAGTACCATAAGTTCTGCATGTAGTTGTCAGCATTTAAGTATTGAAATTCTGCTATAGAACATCCAGTCTTGTAACAGCATTTAGAATTCCATTGCTGTTTTGCCTTTTCACATGAAAACTATATTAAGGCTATCAAGTCTAAAAGGTCAGTATGGACAATTAATTGGTACAATTTGGCACTTTGTACATTCATCATTTTCAGTGCCGCAGTGTCCCTCAGCATCACCTTTTTCCTCACTTGTTTTTCAAAAAACTGGTCAAGCTTTTGGTCCATTCCCAAATACTAACTCCTGGCTCTTGTATTTTCACCTGTGTTGTAACTTGTAAGCGGGTTATTACCATTTGTATCCGATTGAAAATTCTCTTTTTGTTGACAGTTTCCAAATCATGCCTCTGATTACATCTTTTGTTCTATAAATATTGACTGACATGCTCCCATTCTTAGGTTTTGCAGCAGCTACTAATGGGAACCATCTCCATCCTGGATTTTCTGATACATGGAGCAACACTTACAGTTCGACCATCTCTCCTGTCATGTGGCCTAACCCACCATCAGTTAGAAATGGAAATCCTATCAGACAATGTAAAACACAACTGTATGGGCTTCCAAGGGCACCATCTGTACCAACCCTATCTAATCCCTTATGGGAAAGGAGGCGTTCTTATACAGTTCCGTCACTTGAGTCACTAAGTATCAATCCAGAATCTCTTGGCAATCCGAGAGTCCCTTGTCGTTCACATTACATGGATTTTTCTTCCTGCAACATTGTTCCTCATGGCTGTGGAAATTGTATGGAGCCCACAAACGCCTTCAGAAATGTTGGACTCCAGTCCCCTCAGACATCGGCCGCAATGTATAATGGAAGAGGCCTGCAATCCCCTCCCATGTATAATGGAAGAGGACTGACATCCCCTCAAGCATTGTCTACCATGTACAATGGAAGAAGCCTGCAATCCCCTCAAACATCGCCCCCCATGTATAACGGAAGAGGCCAATCTCAGAGTTCAGCTGATTCCACAAATGAAAGGTCAAGAGGCAGGAGAAATGAGGGAAGTGTTAGTCAGGCTGACAAGAAACAGTTTGAACTTGATGTTGATCGTATAGCTTCTGGTGAAGATAAGAGGACAACACTGATGATAAAGAACATTCCTAACAAGTATGTGCCTCCTATTTTAGTTCTGATCTAACTTTCTTGACTGATTGTGCATCTCATGATAAATTTTATGATGTGGTTTTCGTTGAGAGCGTTACTCACTTTGATGAATACCATTACACAAGATCATCTCTCTAGAAATGGGTAAAAATGAACGCAGTCAAAGGGATCTATCCACTGTTGTTACCCTGTCATTAGCTCATCACCCTTCACCTTTCAATGTGCAACTCACTTTTTTATAACTTACAATTTTCTGTGACATTTGGTACATTTACTTATTGTACACTTCCTCGCCAATAACTTACAATTTCGTATATAGGTACACGTCAAAGATGCTTCTGGCTGCTATCGATGAACACCACAAGGGAACCTATGATTTTATTTATCTACCTATTGACTTCAAGGCAAGTTTGACATCTATTTATGATCTATGTTTATATAGTCCCTGTTGAACAATGGCTGACAACAAGAACTTGGTTTCACATTTGTTTCAGAACAAATGCAACGTGGGCTATGCATTCATCAACATGACTGACCCCAGTCATATAATACCAATCTACGAGGTTTTATTTCACTATGTTTTGAAGCTTAGATGATAGTAGTGTACACATTCACTATGAGAAAGTTTTGATGCTAAAAACTGTTATATCCCCACAGACGTTCAACGGGAAGAAATGGGAGAAGTTCAACAGCGAGAAGGTTGCGTCCATTGCATACGGTCGTATACAAGGAAAGGCCGCTCTGGTTGCGCATTTTCAGAACTCAAGCTTGATGAACGAGGACAAGCGATGCCGACCTATCCTGTTCAACACAGAGGGCCCTAATGCAGGAGATCAAGTAATTGCACAGATGCATTTCTAAATTCTAACCTTATCGAGCGCAAGCTCTAGCCTTTCTGAAAGAACAATAAGACTGGAATCCTTCCTTGCAGGTACCGTTTCCAATGGGCGTTAATGTTCGATCAAGACCAGGAAGAACCGTAAAGAGTGACTTATAAGTGAAGGACTCAAGTTAGCAAGTTTTGGACAAACTGACATTGTATACACATTGTAAGTATGTACACGCATGTTCCAGGGGAGCTTCAGGCAGTGACTGACTGGTTTCGAGGAGGTATCGACAAATACGAGTTAAATCCTCTTTCGAAATTTTGTTCCTTTTCTTCTATCTATGAAAAGTGGTTACGCTAATTGTAATTTTTGAGGTCCTACCCCTGATTGTAATAGCAAGATGGCCACATGGCGATTCTGTAACCTCTTTCTTTGTAAAATGAAAATATTGAGGCTCCCTGATTCACATAACCTAAATCTAACAGAAGAAAATTGAAATACCAACTTGAAGAAAACCAAAAAAAAAAAAAATCAATCTAAATCATGTCTAGCCAACAATTTCTCCAACAAACATTCCAGTATTGAAAACCTGAAAGGAAAAAGAATCTATGTTTTACAGTTTTTCAGAACCTTCAGTTCATGTCCTCAGTCAGAAAGATGTTAACAGAACCATCAGTGATCCCTTTGGCTTACCACATTAGAGATGAACTTGGCCAGAAATGGCCTATTTGATAGAACAGTTTCAGGACATTGTTAGCAGCCTGCACATTCAACGAGCGAAACACGTTTTTAATGCAGTTTTTTTTTTTTTTGAACTCACAAAGATTAGTCCTAATTTTCAATAAAAGAAGGTTTTTCTATTTCATCCTAATTTTACCACCTTAGAGACTTACCCTCATTCTCATTTCCATCTAAAACAGTACATTGTTAGTTGATGGCATGAAGTGTACATTATAGTAAGTTACAGCAACTGTGTAAATTTAGTTAACATTATAAATTTGCGCAAAAAAACATAGTGAAAAGTTTATTATTGCATGCCCTAATACGCAAAAGTACATAGATAAAGTCAAAACTATCATCATCATAGATTACCCACATGCATGACGAATATCATATTATCATGAGATGGTGATGAGTTGAGATAACCTATAAACCAAATCTATTTGTTCTGCCGACAAATCAAAGACTGCATATTGCATCTCCAGAAAGGATTTGCTTCAAGTGGGACTTGTGCACGAAAAGGAATTAGAAGCGTAAAACCAGCAGATGGATATAAACTTACCAGATCTAGGTGAACTTCATTTTGGGTAGAGAATGTCATAATGGCCAGGACGATACAGCAGAGTGATAAAGGGCTTGATAACCTCAGTTTCGGCACCTTTAGCGTCCGATTGACCATGGGTGTTTGGAACGAAATCATGATGGTTTACGCTGACACTGCCATTTTCACAAGAGCTGCGATCGAGGTATACAACACGAATCGGTACACCCAGTGTATCTGAAAGGGCAGTAATGTGCACATGATCACTCTCTTCACCCATTGGCTCTACAGACGACTTGCAAAACTACCAGAAACGGAGGAAAAGAACAGTTTATATCATTCTGGATAGTTTTAAAGATTCATATGAGAACAACATACTGAAATGAATAATCAGAAATCTGGCCGTTTAAAATAAAAGCATGTGACTGAATACCCTCCACATCTGAGACATTGTAGAATAAGAAAATAAAAAATATAGGATCGAAACATTAAGATAAAACATGTTACTCCTAGCTTCTTACTCTGTTGTACAACAATTCAACCTAGGCTATCAACACTCAAACAATGAAATCTCCATTATAACATTACACTAAATAATAACTGGACATCAGGCATAAAACAGCATAGAGCATCGACAACTACATGAAGAAACAAAAGAATAGAATGTGCAATTCTCCAATTAAGAACTATTACTAGTTGCTTTGGCGACATAATTTGTTTTTTTGGTCTTTGGTGACATAAGTTAATTTATAGAGTTGTAGAAGCTGTAGATTTGCATGGCTATTCATTTGTTCGGTTGAAAACTACTCCCTTTGTCCAATAAAAATTGTACCTTTTGTCATTTAGCGTTGTCTCAAACTAACTATATTGTTCCTATAAAAGAAAACTTTTGTACCATTTTTACCACCTTATTCTCTTATCTTGAAGTTGGGGTCCACCGGGTTTTCTGTTTCTTTCCACTCATGTTAAAGTTAGAGCCCACCACACTCTTTCTCTCTATTCAAGAGTAAAATTGTCAAAGCACACACACACACACACACACACACACACACACTTTTTCAACTACAGATCTTCCTTGCACAGTCAAAAGCTACAAATTTTATGATCTCTAGCTCACCTCTTCTGTATTCTTAACCATGTTCTGCCACAAAATTCAAACATGGTTGAAGATCAAACACTCGCAAGGAACTAAAATGCGTTAAATTGAAGCATACTTGTTCAACGGTTGCATTTGTCAATCCAAAAACAAAAGGCTCAAAAAACTCTGAACGCTTGCGTATTTCAGCAGATGTGACAAATCTGAAAAACATAACCACTGACAAAGAATACTCGTTAGTCTAAAGACTCTGATCAGGATTAAGTGCATAGTATCAGCAAGGAATACTCACCATAGTCAGAGACGGACTGATCTCTGCACCGATTGACCAGTTCATCATGACTGATAGAGAGGAGAAAGGCATGTTAGTAGGCATGAATGCATCATCATAGTGATGAAGCTGACAAGTGCTATAGTATTAGACAACTATGGCAAATGGAGATGCTAAGCATAAATGTAATACTACTTGCTGTGAGACAACATGAATGATAGTAAAAAACTAGAAATGACATTTTAATGAGCAACGGAGGCAATACCTCATTGAAGTTTCATTTCCTTGAAGAACACTTTCCAATTGCTCAAGAAATAACTGAACATCGTTCACCAGGATGAAAAGCAACAGTACAGGTGTTAGAGACATAGATAGCAACACTTATTGCAATTTCATAACTCAGTCAATTTCAAAGATTTCAAAAAAAGTCACATCCAAAATTCCACTTTCATTTTCAAACATGGAAAATAAATTATCAAAAAAATCGAATGCTTAATAAAAAAAATAGTACTTCCTCTATCCCCGAAATGCTACCATGATTTCACCATTAAATCCATTTAACCTGTTTCCTTAAAATTCTGACATCTGTAAATGATATACAGATGTTTGTAGTTTTATGGGATTTCTTTAACAAAGTCTTTTTAAAAATAGTCTATGTTCTTCCGATTTTCACAAGTATTTGTCCAACAACAGGGAACAGTGATAGTTTGCATTAAAGTTAAAGAATGAGAAAAGAAGCTTACAGAAAAAAAATCTTCAAATGTGAAGTCGGCGTAACCTAAGCTCTGAAGTGTTTTCCTGCACTCTTCAACATTGCTTTTAATGCGGTCAACTTCAGCTTTATCTTGTGACTCAAAAATATGCTCCTGCTCAACAATAACAATATTCAAGGTAAACATAAGAAAATCATAAGATACAAGAAATAAAAAATGGAACCATCAAGAAGGCACATAACAACGTACAAGGTATGAGAACATAAAGCTCCGGAAAAAGCAGTTCCCATCGCCTCGTGTGCGTCTTATTGAACCATATTGTTCCCCAAGCACCTACATAATGTAGTAGAACACAGAAGTTTATTCATATTGAATGGGGAATTCATGTGTTGTCAAAAGCAAAAAGAATCAGCGGAATTGCTACATGCGAGAGAGAAACAAACTTGATCTAAATGCATTAAGATGCAAAATACCTTAATTTTCTCCAGCAAAATTGAGCTTCCAGATTCATATTCCGCAGCCAGCACAGAATGAGGTTCCTGTAGTGCAGTTCCATCACCATACAGTTCACAGTACAGAAATGGTACAACAATCAAGTGTAACAGAGATCAACTCAAAACAATCTTGTTCCTCCACCATCGGCAATGATTGAATTAGACAATGTGCTCACAAGAATAACACTCAGCCCAGACCACAACATATACTCCATCAGTAATTATGCAAAAAGGTTGGAAGCAAATAAAGCAAATGAACAAACAATTACTACATCATAAGACATTAAGATTGGAATCAGATAACGACTCTAACTAGAATAAGAAAGCAACCTTGTCCCCGACAAATGGGACTTTCTTTGCTTCCTCGGCCTGAATTACAGATTGCTGCTGCATGATTTCATCATCCCCAAAAGTTCCCCACTCTTCATATTCACACGGTGACGCAGCACTTCCCACTTCCCCATCACCAACTGGGCCCTCCTGATTCTTCATCTTCCCTCAATAAACGCAAGCAAAGGAAAGAACTTCAAGATTGCGGTTTGGGATTCGATCACTAGTACCCTTCCTAAGAACTACAAGAAAGAGACCAAATTTCATGAAGAAATTGAACAAAGACTCCTCAAGAATTCAAATTTCAAACGAAAACACGGAGAATCCGTCAATTCTGTCTACGTTCGCTGACAAGAAAAGAAAGCGTGAATGGTGATAATTCAAGTATGGGAGTGAAGTGGGCACCTGAATTTGGGAATTTTTTGGTCTTTCTAGGATCGAAGGTGAAGTGAACCGGTGGCGCTAGAGATCTGGAGATGAGAACGACTCCTTCCTTGTTAATGGGGCGACGACGCGACGGCCGACGGCTGGGCTGGGCTCTATCTATGCCTAAATATTCTCATCAAAAAAATAGGGGTTCAAACTATCTGATTTCTCACCTTCAAATTTTCGGACTCTCGTTTTCATGAGAGTAGTAAATTTTTTTTTTTATGATGAATTTTTTCGACCTCCCCGTACCCCAACCCAACCGCTCCCTGCACCTTCTCCACTTCTTCTCGTTCTCCATCACCAAGCTCAACCCCTCCTCCATCGGCGCCGGTCTCGCCTTCGTCATCCTTCCCCGATTCCCACTCCATCGGCGCCGGAGAGAGGAGACTGGGTTTGGATCTAGGACTCAACGAGGGATGAGGGAC
>JBBYHH010694147.1:0-10095 GCA_038382905.1 Daphne laureola
TTGTGCTAGTTAGTGGTGATCACTAGTATTAACTAAACCTTTAGCTTCAGTCTACCCTTTTGGATACTTGATCACATAGTCAAGTCTGCCCATTTACTTGAAGATGGGGAGTTTATGCTACGTGAATAATTTGATTTGGTATTTGTTAACTAGTGTGGAAAAAACGCATGTTTTATTACTAGTTAGAACTAATGTTTACTTTTGATGAGTTGTTGGTTTGGCTAGTTGGGGAAATTAATAATATATGACATTAACACAATTTATGAACTCATTTTATTCATTTCTAGTCAAAGGTTGACTTAATTAATCGCAAATGTTTTCGGTTGGTTAACATGTTGACCCTCACCATATAATGTGTGATAAACAACTAATATGAACGTGAGAAAAAAAATACTTAGCAACCTAACCCTTAGGATGAACTTGCTTTACTACTAATTTGTTATTTAAGTGTGTTCTAGTGAGGTGATAGTCAGGATTCTGGCTATCTGATTACTATGACTTTGTACTCCTGATGCTCCTCCGGTAGTGAGCCTAAACCTGCAAAAGACCCAAGATTGTGACCTTGGAAGCACACTCTGATGCTCAAGTCAGTTTAAGGTCAAGGACTTAGTAGTGTTTTATTAGAGAGAATATCATACCTTCAACTCTCCCGGGCATTCCTTTATATAAGGCTCACACCTAGCGGTTCATCCCCCCATGAATCGGAGTGATGGATGGTTTATGCCACTCTTGTCCGCTCATGGGTGGTATAGTGGCCTGGGCGAGTGGGTGATGGTTTACCCAGGACGTGGGAATCATGGGAATCATGGGAAAAGATGTGGTTGCCCCCGCCTTCCTCTGTGTGGAGGGCGACGCCCTCACCATGCATGGGGGCCTTGTTATCTCCTGCACATGCTTGTGCTTGGACGTCGCCCTTTTCCATATGTGGGGGCCTAATTGTGGCTATATGTTACACAGGCTGCCCCGCACAAGCCTGGACTTGGACATTGCCTTTCGCCATTTGCGGGGGCCTCAAAGTGGCTATGTGCTGCACAGGTAGGTCTTATCTTGTGCGAGTCCTGCATAGGCATGTGCTTGGATAGTGTATCAAGTAGCCCCTCCTCATAGGTGGAGTATGGGCAAGGTCCTGTACTCCGCATCATAGGCTGCTGCTGATCACATGCGGTGGCAGGGCAAGCGTCACCGTGTTTCATAATGCGCCATTTCCAAGACATCTGGACACGTCTATGGCTAGGAGTTGAGGGTGATTGGGCTTCTCAAGTGCTTTTTGAATTTTGAATTCTCCATAAAATTGTTTTGCTCTGAATAGGCGTTTCACTTTTCACGTCTCTTGCACTTCTTTCCTCAACTTTCCATTTTCTTTCTATTGTATTTCTGGTGAACTATTCCTCTCACTCCCGGACTTTGGTCTTAGTTCGTTGCTCTCATTTCCCATGTTCCATCTATTTGGCTTGTTCATCGCCTTCCTTGTTGTTGATTCTGCGTAGAAATGGCTCCCAAAGAGGCTGTCTATCTTGTGATTCCTCCGATGGAATGAACCAGTCTTACCGGTGAAAGGTTTGGCGCTAAGCTGAGGAAAAGTTTGTGGCCTGGAGAAGTCATAGAGGCTCACTTAACAAGGACTGGCATTCTGAAGTCGGCCAATGTTCCAGTGATGGAGGAGATGAAAGCCAAGGACGTTGTACCCCTCTTTGTGGCGCAGCTCTCTGCCGGCTTGAGGGTACCCATTCCTCGGATCACGAAGGACTTGTGTGCTTGGTGGCATGTGCCGCCCTCGCATCTAGGACTTAACATTTTTGGGCATATTGTCGCGTTTATGATTGCCTGTAAGATGGCTGGCATCGATACCTTCCCAGAAATTTTCCTTCGCTTCTACCAGTTGTATCTTCCTCCTGGGGTGTCGTGTTATCATATTACCCCCATCAATGTGGAGGGTAAAAAAAAATTTAGCCTATTGGTTCTCGTCCGGTCGTTTCATGATTGGCAGAGATATTTTTTTCTTTATTCTGTGTTGGCCTGAATAGAAGTTCTCGACCACCATGAATCATGGGCCTGCGTATGCAAAGGCTGCTAGGCCCTCACTATGACGTGAGGGTAAGAGGTGGCGGGCCTATGTGACCCTCCTGACTTGGCTTCAAGATGTGTTGGCGAGGAAGTCTTATGATGGGATGTTTCCTTTTAACTTGGAACAGCTGGATGAGGTGGCTCTGCTATGGGCTAGGATAAGCACCGGGCACCTCATTGACCCATCCGTTCCCCCTTTGCACGAAGGGTGGTGTCGGGCGCAATGTAGGACCACAATGGACTCCCTATTTACTGCCTTTGAGGGTCCCAGAGGTATGTGGGTTAACCTTGATATTGTATGTTTTCTATTCGACTATACTCTAATGTGTTTGTTGTACAGATGCCCCCCCGCACACTGATACTGAGCTAGACCGGTCGAGACTTGTTACGGGCAATGCATTGAAGGTATAATTGTCTTGTGCGCACGGTAAGGGACCCGCTGGAGCCACCAAGTCGTTGGGAGAGATCGGGATCTCTAAAAAATGTGGACTCGGCTCTTGAAGAGGTCCGTTTATGGGTAATGGGAAGAGGTAGAGAATTTTAGCTGAACAGTCTTCGCGATCTCCGCCTAGCCACCGAGTTGCCCTGGGTACTATTGCCCCGGGTAGGGTAATTTTTTCCAATACTATGATTGAGAGTCTGGGCTCCCTGTGATCACTAGGGGCTCATCGCCTGCGCTGGCCTCATCTACCTTGGAGGTCTCATGTCCAGTGGCTGAGGCTAGTGTGGCTGCCTTTGTGGCTGGCCCAGTTGTCCGGGCATCGGTGGCCCCCCTGATTGTTGATGCTGGCCCTAAGGCCGTAGAGGTGTTGCCTGATGTTGGAACCATTCCCCAGGCTGCAATGACTGTAGCTGGCATTGTGACTCCTCAGGAAAGGCCAAAGGTTTCTGCTGAGGTTATTCTGCTAGCCTGCAGGCTGAATAAAATTAGAGCTGCGAGTACAGTGGGCGCAAGCTCCCCAGGTGGTGTTATGGCCTGCTCGGCAGAGCCCGCTTTAACCCGCCCTACTCTAGCTGACCTTGTGGGTTCGGTGGAGGATGCGCCAGTGGCTGCGGCCTCTATTTCTTGCGAGGGTGATCCCAAGGCAACAACTATTGATGGCGGTGATGGGGTTACTACTGCGGAGCCGGGCATCCCTTCCTCTGGCCCCATCTAGTCCGTGCCATCATCTTAGGAGGTAGCGAATATACAAGAATACAATAAGGTTTGAAATACTATGTACCTTTTACCTTTGGAAAACCGCTTAAGGAAAACTTTATTCCGTGCTCCAAAACATAAGCTCTTTTCTCGCTTGATCTTGATGAATTGCCTCATTGATTCCTCTAGGATGATGGCGTATGGGATGAGGAGGAAGAGGGCTCCCTTGATCACCAAGAATAGAGAAGAAGAAGATGTACAAGATGAAGATTCCAAGAGGGAAAGAGTGTTGTAGAGAACACTATGAAGATCCACACTTAATCTCCAAAATCTACCAAGAAAGGCGCCAATTGAGAGAACAGGAAGAAGAAGAAAACTTGCAAGAATTATGTGAATAAGAGTAACCCTAATGGCCATTCTTTTCAACTATTTATAGTTGTAGAAAATGATCATTCGAATTATGGTAATTACTCTTACCATTAAAGCTTCCACTAACCTTTCATTTAAGCTTACAATAAACCTCTCAGTGTTACTCATTTTACTATTACACTAACCATTTAATTCCCTTGAAATGAATGGCCATTTTTCCCTTTTATTTTTCTCAAAAATTGGCTATAACATTTATATACTTTAATGGAGTTATTCAATGGTGCAAGGTGCATAAACCTTGTACCAAAGTTACCAAAGTACCTCTACTTTGATAAAAGGTTCTAAAGGTGGTAATAGATACAAAATGAGTTTTGGATTTATACAAAATAATTCTAAACAATTTCAATTCACATAATTGATAAAAGATGCCCTAATGGTTTCTTCTTCTAACTTGAACTCACAACTACTTTTAGTTGTAGTGAGTAGGAGTATCAATTCAAGAAGTTCTTGGTGGGCCAGGGAATTCCAAAAACTCGATGTCGGGCTAAAAGCGTAGAACATAGCACTTGTTGGAAGGTAACCAATGGTAATGGTTTTTCTCTTGCTTCTGTACCTTTCTCTCATTCCTCTCATCGGGGCCTCAAGATTTTATTTCCTAGTTCTTTTACCCGTTGATCTTTTGGTCTAGCAAACCAAGACCTAGGTAGTCTTTATTTTTTCTTGTTTAAAAATGGGAGAAAAAACTCTGGTAGATATTCCTTATCTGGAGTCCCTTTCCAAATAATATATATATGTATATACTCCCTTCGTCCATGAAATATTGGCCATTTGTTTTTTATGTTTCAAATTTTAATATTTGACTCAAATTTTAACATAGATAAATAGTTTAAAAAAATTCAGAAAAAATATATCTAGAAAATTTAGAGGTCAAATTATGATATACATATGAAATATTTAATTTTCAATGTCTAAACATTCATGAAACAAAATCATAGATTAAATACTACGAAATTATCAAAACAAATGGGCCATTTTTTTGTGGACAGAGGGAGTATATAATTTCTAATTTTCTGTAGTAGGTAAATAATTTAAGATTTTTTATATGTATTTAGTCGGTTTTAAGTGTTTGTTTCAGAGAAAAGGAGAATCTGGTGCCCGATCGCTCATCTATTGGCCCAGATGCCAATATCATAGGCTGTGGTCATTAACCGGGGCCAACCATGGCCCCCAGGTATGACTCATATTTTCCTTACTTTTTACCATCTCCTCTTATGATTGAGACTGGTATGATATTGAGTTGGGGCAGAGACCTGTTTTGCAAATTTTATTGACATATATAGGAAATGTGAAGATTTCCATGGTGTTTATGATGCTTAGCCTTATTAGTTGTAGCAGTTGTATGATGCATGATAGAATGAAGCAACATATTCTTTTCACTTTTCAATTTTCTGGAAACCCAGCCTTCGAACACAGTTTTAAATCAAGATCAAAACTCTTTTTATGGTATGCTAGTTCTCAAATCATATGAATTATGGAAATTTGACTTTGATTATGCGAATGGATGAAAACAACCATGTGAGAATTTGATCCAACCCTTTTCATCTATACATGATTATTTGTATATGTTTCTTTCATGAGAGCATCTAGAATTCACATATAGATTAGAAATTGGGCATTTTTTAAACCACTGTAAACTCACATTGTTAGATGTAGTGCATGATGACGATAGCAGTTTAGGATTAGCCACTTCACCCAAATAAGCCAACTTGTACATTATTACCACTAGTTAACCCTTTGAGTCTTAAACCCTGATTTTTGTTGGAACCCACATCTTAAGACGCTCACTTCTTTGTCTCTCTTTTTATCTTGAGAACGTATTGAGCATGAAACTGTTCATCTTAGGAGATCATTTTTAGTGGGGGTGGGTTCGAAGACATGATTTCAAGGGGTGCTCTAAACTATAAACAGTTGGTAGTGCTAAAAAGAAAAACTATTATTCAAAAAGTGATCTTTTAAAAGGGCAAGTGTTGAATGTGTCAAAAAAAATATGGTTTCAAAATAGTGGCCATCTCATACAAAAGGCTAGGCGGGACATGATGGAAAAGCCCTAACCTTAAAATGAATTATTGAGATGGGTCCAGAATTTTAATTATCAAAAACCATGATTTGAACCTCATCGTCAAAATAAGTGAGGAAAAATATGAGGGATGTGAAAGCATGTAAAAGAGCTTTATTGATCAAAGTGTGTGATGGGATTGGGTAAAAAATATCGTTGTATCTTCAGTGTCCATAACCTTACATGCTCAATTTCTCCCAGCTAGCTCCACCACATATAAACCTTCAACGAACTTCCTGCCTTATCAAGCCAGACTGCATTACAATCCTTTATAAGACCATCATCACTTGTGTTGCAACTAACTCCCTTTGGAGAATCTAGTGAGGAAGCTACCAGTCAATGCCCAAGCCTATGAAGCATATGCCAAATTTTGGATCGAGAGCATACACGTATAACCCTTGTGACTGTATACACTAAGGGGCAACCCTTGTTCCATTTACAAAGTTGAAGTCATGTTTTCGTGCATCATAAGATGGCAATATTGGCTTACCGTGAAGGACCAGTTTGATTGCGAATTGATCTGTGAAAGGTTGTATGTTTTCCTCTTTTCTTTGCATGTAGATTAGTTGCATGTAGGTTTTCTCGAGAGTAGAAAATTTTTAGGTTGGGGAACATGATGAGCATGCAAAAATGGTATACTTTTACACTCAAACCATGTGCTTGATTGATAATTTTCTAGTACTTAGCGTGGGCGAGAGCATCTTTTGCAGGAAAATCATACATAGTGATAAAATGAAAAAAGTGAGGTGAATTGAGCATAAAATGAAGCAACAAGGATAAGACCTCGGGGCTGAAGTGAAATGAAGGCGAAAGATAGAGGAGCGTTTCACAAGGAAAAACCAGAGGATCTGTATTACAAACTCATTTAGTGGGCTTTAATAATGTTTTATGGACTTGGTGTCTAAAGATAAATTGTAGCCCTGGATCTTAGGTACAAGCGGGATTTTGAATCACCTCAATGAGACATATGAGAAGAACAAAATGGACAGAATAAGAAGTCAACTATGGTCTGACAGATTGCTGACGAATGAAGATTCTTCATCGAGACCGACCGGGGAGCGAGCTGTAGCAAAAATGAGGAGTGTTCGCTCCCCTCCCCAAGTCAAAACTGGTCCCCTCTTCCTTTCTCCGACCAACAGCAAACAAATCACCCTTTTCAGAGCTGGAACTGGGATTCCCTCCTCAAAACTCCTACCATTGGCTCTCCTTCACCCTAAACTAACATAACCATCTTAAGTCAACTTCTAAACTCAATCATGGTTATCAAAGGTTAATTTTTTCCTATAAATATGTTCTACCTCTTCCTACCACAACATACATCCCTCACAGCATCTCTTCTTCCTCTTCCTCTCCACCCTTCCATAATGTAGATTTTTTATTTAGGAGCTTTGCTCCCCTTCACTTATTCCCTTTTCTCTTTCATTCCATCTTTTTTCATTTTCCTTCTTATTTATGTGTTTTAGTTATTTTCCTTTATGTTATTTATTTATGTTATGTAATATGGATTGATGAGTTTTTGAAAGATAATGAAGGCATACTTTCTCTTTTCTTTATCTCTCCCTTTCTGAGTTCTTCATTTCATATTTTATGTGCTATTTTGTTGTGAACTGTTGATAGTTCTCATCACTTATGAGAGATCCGAGGGTGACAAATTGCTACAGGTCCCCGGATGTAGGGGCAAAATTATGCAAGTAGAAGAGAAATATGAGCTTAAAAAGGGTGGAAGGATGTATGAGATCTACTACAAGCCCATATCCATCTTGTGTACGACAATGATGCATTGGGAGACTGCTACTGGATAAATCACGAATCTCATCTTGGTATTTTCATGGAAACCCGGTCAGGAATCTGGAACATTAGTGGAACCCACTGGTTACGCCAAGGGCTTTTCAGATTGGGCCTCGGGTGAGCTTAATGCCTTTTTGTTGAGACTAAGAAGGAGGGATCCTCCAGATCAGCAGTGGATGTTACTGTCACCGCTGATGAATAATGATTTTCTGGGAAAAATTACCCGCCGGGTAAATTCTGTAATTACCGGGACTCATTTTTAAACGTGCAGGAACACATTTTCTAATGATTCTCATACTTCAGGAATTAATTTGAGGTCTATTGTATGGGGTTTCATATTTTTATAAGGTTCCATGAATCCAAGGCTATTTTACCAAAAATTAACCTCGGAGGGTAAAATGGTCATTTTGGAGAAATGGACATGTTTAGTGATAATTTGGATATTCCGGGAGTGAATTTGAAGTTATTTCCAAGGGATTTCATACTTTTATAAGTATACGTGAGTCCCGGATCATTTTGGCAATTTTCAGTTTCAAATGACAAAACGGTCATTTTGGGAAAATTGGGCAAAACCGCCCACTAATCTACCCATTAATCACGGCTGTTTTTGATCAGTTTGGGAGGGAGATAAAGTGCTTTTTAGGGATACTTTCTAGCCATTGACCTAGGATTATAAAATACTAACCTATAAGTGAATTAAGGAAACATGTTTCCTAGCCTAAAGATTAAACTAATACCTAGCCCTTACTACCCACCCCTTGACCAGCCAAAATTCAGCCCCTTTCCATCCCAGCCCCTTTCTATTAACCACTCCATCTCACTTCATTTCCCTTACCACCTCATTTCACAAAAATCTCAAACTCTCTCTCTCATTTTCCTCTCAAAACTGGCGCTGCATCTTCCATTCTACCAAAGATTAAGCCTCCATGTTCCTTCATTCCTTCATCTACTATCTTCATCAACCTCAAGGCTCCAAGTTTGTAGAAGGATCAAAGGAGAAATGAGGCAAGGAAGCACCGCAAACTCACCCTTGGAACCGGTGGCCTCAACACCATCTTTCAAGATGTTCAAGCTTGGAATTTGAACAACCACCTTCTAACCATCCTTTAGCTTCAAGGAAACTTAAAGGTGAGCAAGTTTCATGTACATTTCATTATGAAACAAGCTTGGGAAATGAGAAAGAAACTCACCTCTTCCATTTCTACATTATAGCCGATTTTATCAAGGAGTTGAAGAGGATATTTTGCTCAAATTTCTTCAAGAAAATATTCAAGAAAGTCACAAAGGTGATCTTTTTAGGGTATGATTTAAGGTTGGGTTAAGTGAGGAAGATTTTGAGCTCATTTCCTCTCTTTTTTGATTAGGGCCGATTTGTTCAAAGAAAGCTTTTTGGAGAAAATCTTGGAGAAAATAGCTTAAAAGGTAAGTTTTATGTTGTTGATGAGTATGTATGAACATTTGCATGATTTCATGAAGATATGAAATTTATGAAAATTGACAATTATTTAAGGTAAGTTGGTCAATTTATGAAGTTTTGGGTAAAATTGAAAATTTTGATAAAGTATGGGTGTTAAGAGGTGGATAATGTTCTAGAAAGGTTAAGTATGAAATTGGAAGCATTTTAGTGGATTTGGGCCACTTTAAATCCATTAGGGCCAAAAGTGAATAATTGGCAAAAGTATAAGGACTTGTGTTGTAATGAAGCATAAAGAAGTGTAAAATGAATTTTTTTAAGGTTAAGGTTCAATAATGACAAGTGTTAAGCAGGATTAGTCCACTTTTCATAAGTGTTGACCAAATAAGGAAAGTTGACTTTATGTTGACTTTAAGTAAAGTATGAGAAAAAATGGCTAAGTATGAATTAAATGATAAAGTTAAGTAGGAAAGTTGGTAAACAGGTTGAAGTGAAATTTGGGCACTTTTGACCACTTTGGGAAAATTATGGCCAAATTGAAAATTTAGAGAAAATTTAAGGACTTGGCAAATAATTATGGGTAAAAGAAGTAAGAATGAGCTTCCATAAGCTTAAGTATGAATTTGGGAATATTTAAGTGATTTTGGAACACTTTATACTAATTGGAGAAAAGTTACAGTTTTTGATAAAGTATAAGGACTAAGTGTCTAATTAAGTGTAACTAATGATTAAGTAAAACTTAAGTGATAATTTGGTAAATTTTCAAGTTGTTTAACCACTTATAACTTAGTTTGACCAAATTGGTCAACTAGTTGACTTTTAGTCAAATAGTTGACTAATTATTGTGATTAAATGGAACTTAGCTTATTGGGAGCTACGTGTAAGAATGAATTAAGTTTCAAGTGATTTTGATCACTTTTCATAAGGTTGGAGTCAAGAGATGAAAGATTTGTTTAAGTATGAAAAATGACTAAGTGTTGACTTTAGCTTGACTTTAGTCAATTGATGAAGAATGAGTTAAGTAATAAAGTGTTTAAGTATGAGTAATGTTTAAGGATGGAAAGTTTAGACCCTTATATGATTATGTAATTGTCTAGTGGCCGGGACCGTGAAAGTTCACACCGAACTTCATGAGATCTTGTTTTGCTCGGGCTGTCAAAGGAAGGAAAGTATTACGCCAGTAGGTAAGGGGTTTAGCTTTCTTAA
>JBBYHH010694158.1:0-10095 GCA_038382905.1 Daphne laureola
AGCAATAAATAATAAATACACATGGATAAATTAAAGAAGATAAAGGTAAGAAGGAACTCTAATGGAGTGCTTCTCAATATCTCGCTTGAATATCCATCAAGTCTCCATCAACAAAGGGTTTAAAACCCCAAAATCCTCTCAAAAAATGGAGTAAATGTTGCTGCAATTCATAGTCAACAAATAATCCACCAGCCAAACTTGCTGAAAATGGCCTAACTTACCTATTTATAGCCTAGTCAGTTTCCAAAATGTACCCCTAACAAGTTTGGGTACCTAAGACTAACTAGAAAGGGAAATCTTGGTGTTTAAGTTACTATTAATGAGTTGGCCATGTGTTAAACGGATAAGATCAGAATGAGCAGGCGGTACTTCAAGGCGCCTGGTCACCCATTGATTGTTGCAAACTTACGCCTGGGAGCACCTCGGAGTCATGCCTTGCACATTAGACTTCTAGGCGTGAAACTAGTGCCTTGCTTAGTTCAGACAGGTCATGGAGGCGACAGTACTTTTTCTCAGGACTCATGACAAGTATAGTCAAGGCGGCACTTGGGGGCGCCATTTTTGGTGCCAGGTAGTAACGCCATGTTTTCACCTCAATGTTACGTTCTCTATTTTGTTTCCTTGTGCTTTTTGGCCCCAAAATCCTTCAACTTGTCCAAATTGCTCCTATTTTTCTCTAATCTGTAAAAGACAACAATTGCAAGTAAACTGCACCAATTTCTCAGAAAAAGCATGTAAGATAGTGCTTAATTTATGTATAACACCTTAAAAATGTGTGTGTGTTTATACACACATCACAACCCCAAACTCAAATTTTTTCTAGTCCCTAGCAACAACATCATCTAGAAAAAGAAATCTACAAACAATCACCTAAAGTATTTACATAAAACAGTATTTTTGGTGTAGGCAAATCCAGAGAATCAGAGTGAGTGTAAAAACTAGAAATTAACATGTTCAACAAAGTGTCACTCATTCTAATGACAGATCCATGGCTTGTAAAGTGTACAAGTGAACCACATGTGAAGAGCTATTTAACATGCATGCATGGTGACAATCAAATAGGCACATTGGCTTTCAAACACTTATTACTTCTAAGGAAGGCGTGAACTCCTACTTTAATGAACTTTGTTTGGCCTCGAGATTTAGCTAGTGAATACGGGTTACCCATTCCTCAACACTTTTATTCCATTTATTCACTTCCTTTCTCCTTTTTGTGGTGTTTTTTATGTTTTTACACCTTTTCTCTTTTTCTTTTCGTACGTGCTTTTCTGTTTTTGCACCAATATTTAAGTTGTGTGAGAGTGGATGCCTAAGTTCTTAAGGTGGGATCCTAGGAGAGGTACTATATGCCATGAATATGGTGTAGCCGAAAACATGTCTAAGTATCATCTCGGGTTGAACCGCCTTAAGGTGCGATTAAACGCATACTTGTACTTTAAACTTGCACTCAGAAGAAGGAGTTAATCCAACACACGGTTTTGACACATATGGCCATAACTATCATTCTGAATGGACCAAACTTAGAGTACAAGCATTAGATACCCACTTATAAATTTTCCATTCACAAGCTAGATAAATCTAAATTCCTACAACTTTCATTAGCTTAGTTTTCTAGGCTTCCTATGTGAAGTTTTTCATCTTCAAATACCAACTTTAATCCTAAATTCACACCATACAAAAATCAAAATGACACTTCACATAGAGTCCACGAGCATACTATAAGTAGGATCCATCCCTAGAAAAAGTTAAACTATGCTATAAAATAGGTAATGCCATCATAGAAAGCATACACACTCACCATATTCTAAATACAACTTGTCCACAAAAAAATTCAATTTTCTGATTTTTTTTTAATTTCTGAAAATTTTCAATTTTTTAGAGGTTTTTTAAAAAGTAGTTTTGTACATCCTAAAACTAGATGCTTGAGTGGTGTTATGCAAAAATACAATACTATCTAGGTACTGCTATCTATTTCCCACATAACATGTACATATAATCCCCCCCAAACTCAAGATGTGTCATGTCCTCATGACATATGGGTAGGAATAAAAGGAAGAGAAACAGATAGTCGTACCTGGGGGGCCATGATGGCCCCCTATGCCTGATCACCGAATGGGCAGGTGGCCGGAGTGCTACCCTCTGAACTGGGTATTGTTCGATGTGGGTCACTCTGATATGTGTATTCATTAAGAATCTCAAGGAAAGAAGTGTGCTGGTCAAGTTCTATCTTATCAGAGAAGGCAGGAGGTCCTGGGTGAGCTGAAGAAGAAGAAGGCCCAGGCATGGTGTACTATTGTGGGGGCCTTCTTGCAAATGCAGTAGTCCCTAATGGGGAAGGCATCAGACTAGTGTCACTAGAGAAGCCCCTTACTTGAAAATGTGCTCCTGGTGGCACTCCTAAGGGGAAAGGGGTGTTTCTGTCTGGCTAAGGGAGGTTGTATGCATAGATCAACTCAGAAGGTGCTGAGTAACTCACACCGTATGTGCTAGAGGATACGTAATGAGCATCCTGAAATAGCGGCCTAGGGATAGTTGGGTGCCGATGCTACTGACCATAAGTCGGTGGGTACCCGTAATTGGGTACCTATGCTCTCTGCTGGAGATTCTGTAAGATGGAAGTTTAGGTTTCACGTAGCTGGGCAATCTCTCTATGAGTAGCATGATCCCACTCTAAACTTGCTTGCTCGTTAACCTCTATTTTCTGGCACACCCCAGCAAATAATCCCTTGATCTTAGCATACAACATATTGAAGGCAGAGTGGCGTCCCTTTTTCATTGTGGCCCCCTTGGCCATTATCTATTCCTAAAATTGCTCATACTCTGACTCTCTCTCATCCTCATCAAGAATCCTTTGTGTGGAAAGGCGTCCGGGTTACACATTTGTTTTGCACTTCTTCTTCTTATCCTTGACCAGGACCGCCTCTTCCTCTTGGTTCCCACCATAATTCTTGTTGTGCTTCCATGCCCATGCCTTCCTAGGGGTTTTTCTCAATCTTTCTATAGAAAATGTAGGGACCCCTACTTGTTGACATAGATAATGGAAAATCTGAGAGAGCAGAATGGAAACCTTAGTGTTGGCAGTTGTGTAGAGTACAGTGTCCCGGATAACCTTTGCGCACGTTAGGCACTCCCCATTAGCTATCTTGTGAATTATGTCCAGTCGGTCTGATGATATCGCGTGAGGCCATTGGCTGGCCTTCAAATTAGTGTGGACTATCTTGTTCAAAACTTATCACTAAAGTTGGAGCGTCGTGTGGGGAAAATACTTTCGACTGCCCTCATGTGTGAGAGTGATTTCTACCCCCTCTCTGTACAAATGTTGGACATCTTTCACGTCCATTTGTTCATCTATGTCAGCTCTAGTGTCGTTTGGGTCATTAGGCATGCCTATGAGAGTCTTTATAGATTACAAGGAGAAGCTCACCTTTGTCCCCCTGACTAGCACACTGTTAAATCCTTCCTCAGCTACCCGTAGAGACATAACCTCGTTATATAAGTTTGCGTAGAACTCAAGAATCTAGGTTTTATTTACCTTATCTCTCGGGTGAATAATATACTCCCAGCCCATGTAGAATAAAAGGTGCCCCAACTCTTTCATCTCATCATCTGAGAGATCGTAGTGAACTTCCCAGTGCATATCTCCATTTATGCTACATAGCGCAGTAAGTTTTTTGAACCTTTCGACCGCTCTCCCAAAGTTGAGATGCTGGAAGTTTCTTGAATTTTCAACCGGTATTGGGATGATTTCGTTTCCATCCACAAATTGTCTCATGTTACCTATTTGAAACTCTTTTCCCTGCGCAACGACAAATGCACATGTTAAGTATAGGATTTAAATATGTCAATCAATTATTGTCCAAATCAAGCTCCATATATGTAAATTGATTTAATCCTTACAAAGTTCTAGCATTGTCGGTGCAAATTTTGTATATGTGGCAAGATTGGGACAATATGTGCAATTTTCCATATGTGATACATCTCTAATCTTGGCCAAGTCATGATAACTAATCGCAAACAACTTCACGAGATGCATGTATTTTCCCAAATGGTTCGAAATAATGATCTTCACCATATACATCATCACTGAGGCCGATTTCAATAGTAGAGAATTCATATCGAAACAAATAGTAGCATGTTCTCTAATACATGGATAAATAAGATTAGCAATTAATTTCAAAAGAGAAGCAACACAATGACCGGATTTATAAAATACCCAATTTCTAGGTTCTTGAGCAAAGTCTCCTAAGTTAAACAATAAAGAACAAAAATGAGAAGAACAGAGGAGGCTTTCCCGTGCCATGGATGCGAGATGTGAAGTAGAACACAAGAAATTGAAATCAACAATGGATTTTTGTGAGGGAGAGGAGCTTGGTGAAGAATTTTTTGACCTTCTGGGCAAGCAAAATTGAAGAACAACAGGTGGAGATTGAGGAGGCGTGAGTATGGTATGAATTGAGGCAGTTTTATCAGCTTTTTAAGGTGGTATACTACCACCCTAGACTTCTGCCTCAAAGTTTCGCCTCATCTTCTCATTTAACCCCTCAAGGAAGTAGATTCGCACTTCCAAACTCCTGCCTCATATTTTCATTCGACGCCTCAAGGCGTCAAACTGGCATCCTGAACTTCCGCCTCCTTTTTCGTGAAAACTTGCACTAACACCTTAAAGGCGATCAAGGTGGCAGAATAGTGCCTTGGAGTGTCACCTCGTATTAACTCCAAAATGTCGCCTAATACAAGCGAGCCATAGATTGGTGCCAAAGAGTTCCACCTTGAATTGCAACTTTTTTTTGCAATTAGGCCCAATAATTTCTAGATTCTTCCAATTCCTTGTCTTCCTGGTTTTTTGATCTATTTTTGTGACTTGGCTCATTAATTTGACCCACAAGGTTTGCACCTTTTCAAGTAACGTCTCCTAAGAAGACTAAAAAAAACTACAAACAAAATTAGAAAACATGGGTTGTCTCCTAAGAAGTGCCACTTTTTTGGCCCCTGGCTAGGCACTGATTCCTTTGTTACTCACCTTGCGGGGCTGCTGCTAGCCCCAGATATCCGATCTTCAGATGTTCTTCTCTAAAATAATGTTTCACCCTTTACGCGTTGACCTTAAAGATAGTGTCATCTTTTGGTTTCTTAAGTTCAATTGCACCATAAGGGAGCACCTTGATAACCTAAAATGGTTCTGACCATCGGGATTTGAATTTCCTTGGAAAGAGGTTCAACCGTGAGTTATAGAGTAATACTTTCTCTCCAGGTTAAAATTCCTTCCTCAAGATTCTTTTGTCATGAATTCTCTTTGTCTTCTCCTTGTAAATGAGTGTGTTATGGTAAGCATCCAATCTTAGTTCCTCCAGCTTATTTAACTGCAACATCCTCAGTTCTTTTACCCCTTTCATATCAAAATTTATATTCTTGATAGCCCAAAATGATTTAAAGTCTAATTCCATCGGTAAGTGACATGCCTTACCGAATAAAATACGATACGGAGACATATCTAGAGGGGTCTTGTAAGCGGTTCTGTATGCCGACAAGGCTTCATCTTGTCTTTGAGATGAATCCTTACAATTGATCTTAATCATCTTTTCCAGGATGGTTTTGATCTCCCGGTTAGAGATTTCATCTTGTCCATTTGTTTATGGATGATAAGCCAAAGTGATCTTGTGCACTACTTCATTCCTTGCTAAATCTCTTTGTATCAATTTGTTAACAAAACAGCTTCCCCCGTTGCTGATCAAGGTTTGTGGTACACGATATCTTGAAAATATGTTTCAGTGCAAAAATTGTAGTACTGTGTTCACATCACAATGTGGTGTAGCTATAGCTTCTACCCATTTTTATACATAATCCATTGCTAAAAGGATGTATTGGTTACCATTGGATGAAGGAAAAGGTCTAAAAAAGTCTATACCCCAGGCGTCAAAAATCTCTACTTCCTGAATTGGCCAAAAGGGCATCTCTTCTCCCTTGGAAATTCCTCCCGTTCTCTGGCATCGATAACAAGAATACACAAATGCATGTGTCTTTAACCATAGATGGCCAATAAAAGGCAGTTTGATGGACCTTGTAAAGCATCTTACCTGGACCGTGATGACCTCCAGCATCTTTAGTGAGACATCTTCACAAAATGTGGTCTGAACACATCCTAAAAAGGAAAGGACTCTCTCACAAATAATATTTAATGTCTGACATAAATTTTTTCTTTTGTTGAGGTGTTTGTTCACATGGTAGCACTCCGCCAACTAAATAATTAGCAAAGTTGGCATACCACGGTTACCCTTGCTTTTCGATAGCATAAAGTTGTTCATCTGGGTAGCATTCTTGGATTACTCCGCCCTTCCCTTCCTGATGAACTTCAAGCCTTGAGAGATGATCAGCCACTACATTTTCTGATCCTTTTTTGTCTTTAATTTCAAGTTCGAACTCTTGCAGTAGTAAGACCCACCTCATCAACCTCGATTTGGAATCTTTCTTTGAGAACAAATAACGGATCATTGCATGATCAGTATAAACTACAACCTTTGATCCAATCATGTATGATCGGAATTTTTCCATGGAAAATACCATGGCTAGCAGTTCCTTTTCAGTTGTCATGTAATTTTGTTGGGCGATATCTAGTACCTTACTCGCATAGATAATCACCCAAAAGAGTTTATCTCTCTGTTGACCAAGAGCCGCTCCTATTGCAAAATCACTGGCATCCGTCATGATCTCGAAAGGTTGATCCCAATCAGGTTCTATAATAACCGGAGCTTGTACTAGTTTCTCTTTCAAAGCCATGAAAGATCTCAAACAGCTCTCATCAAATGTGAAATCTGCAACCTTTTCTAACAAATTACACAATGGATTAGAAATTCTGGAGAAATCCTTGATAAATCTCCAGTAAAAACCGGCATGACCAAGGAAGCTTCGGATTCCTTTAACATTAGTAGGTGGTGCCAATTTTTCAATTGTTGACAGCTTAGCTTTATCTACCTTTAAGCCATCTTTAGATACTTCATGTCCCAAAACAATACCGCTTTGAACCATGAAGTGGCATTTTTTTTTATTCAAAGCTAAGTTAGTTTCTTTACATCGTTTAAGCACCTTCTCCAAATTCTCTAGACAACCATCAATTGAATTACAATAGACAGAAAATTTTTCCATGAAAACCTCCATGCATTTTTTGACCAGATCTTCAAAAATAGCTGTCATGCATCGTTGGAATGTGGCAGGAGCGTTACATAATCCAAAAGGCATTCTACAGAATGTATATATACCCAAATAACTTGTGAAAGTAGTCTTATGTTGATCTTCTGGGGAAATTACAATCTGATTATAGCCGGAATAACCATCGAGAAAGTAGTAATACTCTTTCCCTGTTAATCGATCTAGTAAATGATCAATGAATGGGAGTGGGAAATGATCCTTCCTTGTTGCCTTATTCAGCTTCCTGAAATCATATACCACCCTCCATTTGGTCACGAGTCGAGTGGAAATCCAAACTAGATCGTTATCCTACACTACTGTCATTCCCCCCTTCTTAGGTACCACATGCACTAGACTTACCCATTCACTAACTGAGATTCGGTAAATAATACCAATATCCAAAAGTTTGAGGATTTCAGTTTTAATGACTTATTTCATCTTAGGGTTGAGTCTCCTCTGAGCATCTACTACTGGTTTGTGGTCTTCTTCCAGGAGTATCTGAGATCCCTTTAATGTTGTGAATTGACCATGTTATTGCTCTTTTTTTCTATTTTAACAAGTTGATCAATCTTTCTTCTTCACTGGATGTTAGGGTAGAGAAAATAATCACTGGTTCGGTCTCTTCTTCTCCCAAGAACACATATTTCATCTTCTCAGGTAGAGGCTTAAGTTCCAACTTCTCTTCTCTATCAAGAGGTCTAGTTTCAACAACTTCAAGCTCCTCAGATTGGTGTTCTCCAATCTCAGCTGAATTAAGAGTCTCAGCAACCCTTGCTACCTCTTGGTCATCCTGCGTGCATTCCTCGTTTAAAAGAGTCTTTATCACCAGGTCCTTAAATAGAATAAAATCCTTAATTTCTTCAACACACTCTTCTATCGTATCAACCATTAGACATTTCTCATAATTGTCATTCAGTGGTGTGGATGCTTGATCAAGGCTAACAAATAGCTCTTCATTGTTTGTATGAATTGATAACACACCTTTCTCAACATCTATTATAGTGCAAGTTTTAGCTAAGAAGGGTCTACCAGGTATGATCGAGACTCGATAGTCTTCTTCCATGTCGAGAATCATAAAATCGGTGGGGAAATACAGATCACCCACTTTTACTAATACGTCTTCAAGAATTCCTTGAGGGTAAGTCAGTGAATGATCGGCCAACTGGAAAAAAATTAATCTTGGCTTAATTCCCTATACTCCGAGTTGCTTGAAGACTAATAACCACATGAGGTTTATGCTGGCCCCAAGGTCACAGAGTGCCTTCTTGCATTGAGATGGCCCAATTTCGAATAGAATTGTAAAACTCCTTAGGTCCTTGACTTTCCTTGGTAATTTATTCTGAATGATTGCGCTAGCTTCCTCCTCTATGTTAATAGTCTCATTATCCAAGAATCTCATCTTCTTGTTAATTACCTCCTTGAGAAATTTAGCGTACTTCAACATTTGACTGATAACTTCCAAGAAGGGTAAATTGATCTCTAGTTTTTTTTAAATCTCCAAAAAATTAGCAAATTGTTCACTTTCCTGGTTTCTAGAAAACCTCTTCGGGAATTGAAGTGGAGGAGAACAAATGACGTTTGAAGGGCTACCATCATTCTGAATTTGAGGTGCTACCCTCTCCTCTTCAACAAGAGTGTCCTCACTCCGTGCATATTTAGAAGGTAGTTGAGGGTCATGCGTGTCTTTCACTGTTACTTTCTCTTTTGGCTTGCATACTTCATTCTCTGATACATTTTCATACGTTTTCCGACTCCGTAGTTAAACCTTTTGGCATTGTTCCTGTGCAAATCCCCCACTCGTTCTCTCTGGTGCCAGATGATCGGTTAATGGTTGTTTTGCATTCGTGAGGTCATTTAACTTTTGATCTAATGATGAAAACCACACCTCATGACTCTCTCTTCATTGCATAAGTATCATGAACATCTCTTGTATTTTCTCCATACCAAATTCTGAATACTGGGGCTGGGTCGGCTGTTGTCTGTACTCATTGGGTATATCAATTTGATTTACTGCTTCCATTTCTCAAACTGGTGCATTTGGTTTACTGTTTTGACTTTCGTTTTGTACCACTTGTTGCACGAAAGACATTAGTTGAACTACTTATGTTTGTAGAGATGTTAATCTATTTTTGTCTTTAATATCTTGGTTTCAATATGAAATGTGGGTTGTTTCTCTACCGTACCACTCCTCACGTGATTCCAAGATGTCCAACAAATCCCAAGCTCATTCACACTCCTTTTTTTGGAAACTATCCACCTGCAGAAGCATCCAAATGAAATTGAGATCTAGTTGATAACCCCCTATAGAAAATGTGGAGTAATTCATCTCTCAGAAGATTGTGGTTGGGGCACTTCTTAGCTAAAGCCTCAAACCTCACCAGTGCTTGAACTAAATTCTCATATGATATCTGCTGAAACAATAGAATTTCTTTCTTGAGTTTGAAGGCCTCTTGCTGAGAAAAGTACTTTCTCATAAATGTCATTCCTAGCTCATCCCATGAAGTAATCTTTGATGGATTTAGACTCAGATACCACCATCTCACATTGCCCTCCAAAGAAAATGGGAACAGTCATATACGTTTAGCATCCTCTGGTACTCCTGGAAAAGCTAGTAGTTCCATTACAATGCTGAAGTTATCCAGGTGATCTTGAGGGTCTTCGGTAGCATGTCCTGAGAAGATGCGTCTCTCCACGCATGCTAGGACATGTTCTAGAATTGTAAAATCTGAATGGACAGCAGCTAGTTATACCAATCTCTACCTCTCTCGTGAATGTTTCAGACCATAGAACTTTGAGAGTGGATCTTCATTTTCATATGATGATAACAACCTTCTGTTAGCTATGTACTAGCATGGATCACAAGGTTTGATAATTGGCGGAAGTGATGTTGCCTAACTTGAAGAAATACTACTA
>JBBYHH010694169.1:0-10094 GCA_038382905.1 Daphne laureola
ATACGCATTAGAAGGAACAACAAACATATGAGAGAAGCCACACTAACGCTTAACCACCTCCATTCTTTGCACCGAAGCTAGTGTCTACGACAAGAAAACCACAGTAATTCTTCCCTGTCGGATGAGGTTTTTTACTTGACGAACTGTCCAGGAACCCCCTAAACCCCGACAGTTCCAAAAGAGGGCATTTATGGCTGTCGGTAGCCCTGCAAAGCAGGCGCCTCCGTTTGGATAACGTCTTCAAATTTCTCCTTCAAAAGCAAAGTCAGTCGGTGTCTACGGTCATCCATATCCACCTCCATTGCTGCATCCGCAGCTCGCTTATTTCCCACATTAGTTGAGATCTGAGGTGCTGGGGCGTTGGCCTTTACTGATTTGCGCGTCCAAGATTTTTCCCCCTATTTGATGTTTTGGGCGCTGTCAAGCTAGCTGTAGTGTGAGTTTCATGTGTTCCACCATCCACCTTTGCAGCAGGACACACTAGAGCTGTGGCAGAAGTTGATTTGTTGTTCTCTCCTTCATCAACCAGTGTTGTTGGTCCAAATTGATGAGAAATTGCAGCCACCTGAAGCTTTGGCCGCGCCTCAGGCTGATGTGAGATAGTAGGTGTGGGTGACCTTAACAAATTCATTCTCTCCACTCCCTTCTAAGTGTAATTTGTGACAAACATTCTTCTTGCCCGTTGTTAGATTTGTAGGTGCATGATCAAAAACACTCCTAACATTCTCCTTATCCCGGTCGGAACCTTCCTTTGTAGACAATTTCTCACCAGAAATCCGACGAGCCCAACTATTAACTGGCGATGCCCTGAGATAATCGTCATATTCATATGCCTCAGGTTCCTCTTCGTCGTATGGGCAGTCCTTCATAGTGTGACCGATTAGTCCACATTGGTAGCAGAAATGTGGGAGTCGCTCATATTTGAAGGTGATAAACATGGAGTGAGTACCATGAGACTTTAAAAGGACACCATGCACTAAAGGATCACACACCTTCTTCTCGATCTGGACTCGTGCATACCCTCCCCCCACTGTGCCCGAAGCTCTATAGCTAATTTGTTTCACAGTTGCCGCTCTTCTTTTAATGTGTGTTTTTTAATTGAATATTTAAATATATTTTAGATTTAACTTCTCGCTCAAATCTGGATTATTTTCCATCTGAAATGTCATTAAAAAATCAGATTTAATGACTAAATTGTTACGATTCAAAAAAATTAATAGTTAATTCATCTGGATAAAAGGTTCAATAACATTCATTCATCATCATCAGCCTCTTAATCCCAACTAAGTTGAGGTTGGTGGCATGTAGTTTATATTGGCAATTAATTGTTAAAAATTAGTTGATACTACAAATTCATACAGAAACATAATGACAAAGTTTTATACCGGATGTCCTTCCTATCGCAACATTCTTTCAAGGAAAAATGAGATGAAATCACATTCTTTTATCAATTTATTATCTCACAAATATCACTTGTGCAATTCAAAAAACTTGAAAATTTTCACAAATAGTCACGTTTGGCAACATAGCTTAGAATGTTGGCTGAAGCTCCTCCCAAGTAAAATGCTTACAGATAAGCAACGAGGACTGTTTGCTACATGAACAAATATACAATAATTTGTATGGAAAAAGGGAAAACAAACAAATATCCAAATGAGATTTTAGACATGCACAAACAAAACTACTATACAACCACTATACAAACTATGTACTACAAAGAAAAACAATGGAGATATTACAAGACCTATTACTTTACACATTATTCTTCTACACTAAAATCAAATTTCATTAGCAACCTTACATTATTGAACTTTGTACCCTTTCTGTCATACAAAGGTACAGTTCTGATACCAGGCCGAAGCTCTGCAACAGGCAAGCAAGTTTGGCCACCAAAATCATCTTGATCAGACACATCGTACTCTCCCACTTCGATCCGAAGCAAAGCCAAGTCAGGAGCAGCTAACGGAAATGTGAACTCTTCGTTCCATACAGGACACCAGTCATCCCCTATAACCCTTGTTCTTACCTTTGCACAATCTACAGGCAGCCCAACAATGTATAACTGCCATTTAAGTTGATTTCCCAGCGTTAGGACTTGACAAGGGTCCGAAATAGCTCAAATGTAGGAATACAATGTTATAGACAAACCTTTGTGTAGAAGTCAGGAGGGGAGTAGGTATCGAAATGTGTGTGGCTAAAATCTAGTCGCCATCCATCTCCCAGGTATACTTTGACCTGAAGAAGGCAGATTGTTAATGAAAGCTCAAGCCAGTTTAACCAACTTTACATTGGAGTCAACACAGACTACACTAATATGCTTACCTTTAGTACTTTCTGAACCGACTGTGTTCTTTTTGGATCAAATATGTCATCACCTTGGTGCATTAGGAAATCAGGTTTTTTAACATAGCCACACCCTCCATTGGCTCTAAACATTCCATGCATCAACCAAAGTGATTTCCCGTATCCCTGTTGAAAGGAAATGAATCCTTTTCAAGTTCAAATGGTAACCATAAAGTTGATAAAGCACTGCTCGATAACTGGAACTCAAAATGCAATCCTTGACCTGCATGTTAAATGCAATCATCTGAGCACCATGAATCCATCCAGTCATAGGGTTGTAATTCGATGAGTTGACTCGTGTACCCCGAGGATACACCCTGACAATGTTATTCTGGGTAAACCTGGACAGGAGGACAAGTTGAAGACAATTGTTAGCCCAGTATGATAAGGATGAATTTCTGAAGTGCGATCAAGGTCAATGTATTTGCTTGATACCTTACAACTTCAACTCCATGAGACATGGCAGCCCTTTCAAGCTCATCTTCACTTAAACTAAGTCGTTTCACATCGTCATCGACAGAACATAATGAATCCTTTAGAGCACCACTTGGTTTTCCAGCATGTATGGTAATCAGACGTTTGTATTCTGTTTGGAATTGGATAGATTTATGTTCAGTATCAACGGAATCTGCATCACATTCTTCACAATCACTCTTCTGTTCAAGGAAGCGGAGAAGAAAGTTAAAAAGGCAAACCACAATGCTAGTATTTTGAAGGGTGCATTATATTTGTCATACCCTCACATCACCCTCTGATGCTTCGTCCTCTGATGCAGGTGGGGAGGCAGTTCCCTTGTCCTCGAGATATTCTTTAGGCGGTTTGGTCGAAATAACTATCCGGTTCTTCAATGATTCTGGTGATGGGAACTCTATCAAGCTCCCAGAATTAGGGTAGTATAATGTATCCTCAAATGTTTGTGTGACCATCTAAACAACACTGAAAATTAGAAAATGAAAGGCAAAACATGCAAAAACTAAGTTGCTCAAAGAACTTGAGAAAGGAACACTGACATCTGCCACTCTAGCCTGAAGGTCTGGTGTGAGATGATCTTCTAATGTTATAATAACGGGGTAAGTTGAAGCTATGAAAGCATATTCTTTTATTGCCTTTAGACACTTGATCAGAGTCACTGGAGTGGTTAAGGTCCTGCAGTCATTAACAGAAAATTACACAAGAGAAATAGGAGTAGTACATAACAGAAACTAAAATATCTCTCACCAACTATAAAAACTAAATTGAACCTAGCAAGGCAAAATTAGTAAGAGAGAAACCCAGAAACCCACACAATTTCATAAACAAGTGCTAATCGAAATCCTTTCTAGATCCTTTGAACAGACTCAATTGCAAATGAAACATCCCTATCCAAATGAATGAGTTACAAAGAAAACTGTTCCAAACCTTCCATGGAGAACATGTATTTCATCTTTGGTGGAACCTGGCCACAAATCAAGCTCAATTACTCTAACACCCCTTTGTAGGGCCTTAATAATCGGTACCTCGCTGCAATCACTGCTGAGCTGATTCCCAGTCAGATAGGAATTATGTCCTGTATATATGAAATAATGCGATAATGGAGCACTCATATCTTGGTGTACCTGGAACGACATGCAACTCATCAAACCTTTTAAGCTATTGTTGAGAAACTCATCTACAAAATCAACTACAAATAACCAAGTCACTGGATTGAGAAACACATCACAACAGCAAAAACTTAAACACATTGAGAAGTCCTAACCCAAAAGGGGCAAAACACCATTCTATATGCAAGATTAGCTGCACATTTTCATAATTGAAAATCCAAACAGAAGACGCTAATTAACCCAAAATCATCAACATAAACATGATTCGTGATTGTACTGACCTGATCCCTGATCGACCCGTTGAGATCATCAGAGAAGATAAAATGGAAGAAATCGTCGAGATTAAGGTTGGTGCGAGCATGCTTGGTGATGGTGTGACGACGATTCAAGACCTCATGGATGAGCCTGTCGGCGTCGTCAACGGCGGAGTCACGGTGGCCCTGGGACTCTTCGAGGAACTGCTTGAGCTGCTCCGCCGACATCTGGGAAGCTTCGCCGCCGGCGTACTTTTCGAAGGCTTCCTTGACGTCGGCCGGCGGCTCGACGGCGTGGATCTTGAACTTGCGGTTGAAGAAGCTGAACAATGTGTAGTTGTAACTTCCATTGCCGTCGTAACTAACCTGGTTGTTCTCGTCGTCGTCGCTATTGCTCTCCTTCCCCATTGACTCCATTTTTTGTTACCTTTGATTGATTCTTCTTCTTCTTCTTGTGTATGATTGCTGCTGGTTTCTGAGGATTTCTGGCTTCTTTTCATGATTGTTTTTGTTGGATCGTATTTTGTTTGGAATTGAATTGAGAGGAAGAGGAATTGGAGCCTACAAAATAGGAGTGCTTGAAGCTCGACCGTCGGGGATAAAACTCATTCCCTTTCTTCTGCCTTGCTCAATACATTACAATAAAACAATGGAGTGCTTCCAATAAAAAAACAATAAGGTAAAAATCATGAAAAAAAAACCCTGAACTTTTATCTATCGATTAAATCACTGAATTTCTTAAATTGTATTAATTTAGCTATTCCGTCTGATTTCTGATGATTTTTTACTCAGAAAAAATGATGTAAATTGAACAAGAAGTTAAGTCTCGGTTCGTCACTGCTTCCAAATCAATATCTTTATACCACTACCAACCCGCCAATGGCCACCTTGACGTAAGATTTTTCCCTACCAGCCAATAGAGCTTTCCAAATGACTGAACCAAAGTCCTCCAGGAAGTGGACCTATAAAAAGGAGTGTTGCCAAAAATTATTTTTCCAATCATATGCTATGTACGAGCTAGCTTACGATCATGCCCCACACCACGCACCAAGTGAGGGACCCCTAGTCGAAAATCTAGCCACTCTCCAACACCCTCCCTCACGAACGCCACCAAGGGAATCACCGGGAGGTAGATAGCATGATCTAGCCATCAGACCCCCAATGAACGTCAAGAACAGAACGGGGAAGCTACCTGGTTCGACGCTAGTGCTAACGAGGCAGAGGGCAAGCCAAGCCCTCAAAGAAGCAACAACAACTCAGGCCGCAGGAGGCCAAACAAAAACTACTCTAGTGGCGACAGAGGAGCGAGCTGTCGATCGAGAATTCGTACAGATTCACGAACCTCCACATATAGAAATATCAGATCAGAGAAGAGGCTTTGATCTAATATTAGAGCAGATACACATGCACGGACGAAGAAGATACACATGCACGGACGAAGAAAGACCCTTGATTCAATAATAATAGAACGGATGGAGTAATAATTGATTATAACGTAACCATACTTAAATTATTGTAGCTGGACTTTACTAATACTTGCTCCAAATTGAACACAATTTGTTGTTGATAATGATATATAGGTACATGATTGGCCCGACACAATACTTTTTCTCATACAGAGGAGTCAATACATCTCCATTTATTCATACATATTAACCCCTACTAAACACATACTCCGTTTTACTACTAGTATTAACTAATTAATTATTCTAAAATGGACGATTAATTAACAGATGGAGAAGACAGAATTAAGTCAACACCCATAAGCTAGCTAGCACACATATTTACTGGCACATATACTTTGTGTCACTGTATAAGTATTCTAATAACAGATAATAAGTGTCACTAAATAATTTAGAAAATTAGTGGCATAAAATCATTATGTGCCATAAATTATTTTAGTTTCTGTGGCAGATAACAAGTTTCTGCCACTAATTAAATTTAACAAAATAAAAAAATAGGGGTTGGAGAAATATATTGTTGGGCTCTTCCCAAATCGTCTAGATACTGAACCCTGAAGCTCTCCAATCGTTAATCTCAAATCGATCGAACCAGAAACGCCTCTCACTCTCAAATCACCCTTCTGAAATCGGTCGCCGGCTTACGATTCGCCACCGGCAAGATCATCGACGCACCTGCTGCCATCATTCGTCAATCTCAAATCGATCGAACCAGAAAAGCCTCCCACTCTCAAATCACCCTTCTAAAATTGGTCACCGGCTTACGATTCACCGCCGGCAAGCTCATCGACGCACCTGCTGCCATCATTCGAAGCAGACAACGATCTCGTCGAGGGAGCTCCTTCCTTCATTCACGGACTTGCTGCCTCGATTCAAACCAGACAACGGTCCTCGTCGACGGAGCCGCTGCCTTCATTGATGGACCTACTGCCTCGATTCGAATAGTTCAACCGTCTGCCTCGATTCGAACTAGACAACTGTCTCCAAACATCTCGCTCCTTGTCGAGCCCTCCTTCAAACCAGAGAAGCGATTGAAGTTACTTCATTTTCCCCCGTCTGCTCTCCAGGTATGCTCTCGAACCCTTGATTATTTCTGCTTTCCAGTCTGCTTTCGTGTGCTCCTTCTAATGACCCCTCTATAATTAACTACTATTGGAAGCATGAGAAGTATGAAAAACATAAACCGCATTCTATGTATTAGTTAACGAAATGTTTACTCACAGATGATCAAACTTTATGCAGCATTGGTCTCTTTAATCCTGTAGGGTTCTTCTTAAACATTCAAACCTGAGAATTTTTTGTTCTAAAATCCTTCTATTCTGCTATTAGTAATTTGTGTGGATACTGTAATGTACCTTTCTCATCCATGTTATTTAAAATTTTCTATTTAACTTGGCTAATTAGATAGCTATTTTATTAGGCATTTCATGGATAAATCTTGGGTGTATAATGTACCGAGATCAAGTTTCGAATTCATAAATGGAGTGCAAAGTTTTTTAAACTTTGCATTTGAAAAAAACTCTAGCGAGCGTGGAATCCCCAAAATGTTGGAATCCAATATACAGATTGGAGAGTAGTTCCTGAATCTTAAAAAGAGGACATGTATTCCATTGTGAAGGTAATTGTTTATTGTTAACTACTTTATTGATTAAACTTGTTCTTTTCTATTTTTTTCGGTCAGAAAGAAAGCAAAATCCTAGACTATACTGCTCATTGACTCTACTATTTCTAATCTTCTCTATTTATTTTTTATTTTCCCCATCTGTTGCTTCTCTTCTCTAATTTTTTTTCCATGTCAGTTTGCTACAGTAGACAATAATTATGTTTCTATTTTTATTTATTGTTGCTTATAGCTTATTCGTATTCAAGTGATGACTCAAATTGTGATGATAAGTTATCATAGCTGGTTCTGAGTTCTCTGTACTCATGCTCTATCTTCTTTGACTTCCATCTAGCTCTCTTATTATGGAACCATATAGCCACCTACCTTGGCTGTAGCCCAAGCTCTCTAGCTATTTGCAACTTCTTCCTCGGTTCTAACTTAGTCTCGGATTCGAAAATGGATTCTAGTGACTTGATCTGCTCATCTGTAAACCTCTTCTTGTTCCTCATCTTGTTCTTCTTTTTCCTTGATCCACCATCATCTGGGATCACCATCTGTAGTCTCTCAAATCTCTCCATCATTTTCACCATCTAATTAATACTATAAAATGAGAAGAGGGTGTATGATTTATAGTAGGGATTCCTTGGAGAAGCTGGGAGTAGTGTCAATTGAATGGATTTGCGTAGCCAATAAGGTTTGGTTTCGTATGCCTTTATCCTTCTTATGCCTTGAGGACATGTATATCTTCATTCCTTTAACTACTCTTATAAGCTAGTAGCGCCTGCTTTCAAACTTCCATCAACATCACATTAATAATATGATGACTGACTACTAAATGCTTGTTACTTTTACATCCAACCATGCGGATAAATATCTGTTGTTTTTGTTTATGTCATCTATCTCTCGCTAAATATCTCAACTTTTGTATTGATAAGATAGCAAGTTTGTACTTTTAAGTTATATGTCAAGCGTACACGTTTAACTTGGGAATTTAACTTCTCCGCTATTAATTTTTGTTGGTGTTTAACAAATTATGACCTGAAATGAATGAACTAAAAAACCTTCTGTTTGTTAATACTATATATCTTCCTCACATTAATTACTACTAATATGCTTTTCTTTTTGGATTATCTCAATAAAATTGATATATTTTCTAACAGAAATGTTAATAACAATCACTTTGAACAGTTGTATGCAATTTTGTGAGTCTATTTGATCTTGGGTTCACAATAATGCATATATGTCAAGTATTCAATTGAAGAGTGTCCAAATGACTGTCAATAGTGACTGTTGTTAGTATTTTTCATTTTCTAAAAATAAAACTTTTACCAATAACTTTACCTTATTACCTTTATTTTTCTTCCCACTAAAAAAACTATTACTATTTTTTTCTTATATGCAAACTTTACTTATTATCCTCTGATCAATAATATTTCTTAATCTTAATGTATCACATTTGCGGGCAGAGCGAGTATATAGTTAGTTACCTCTCCAACATTGTCACCAACCAAAGATCCAGTACGGAACAAGGAATCAATAGGAAAACATTGAATGTACAATTTTGTTGACAAACCAGACATTGATTTTAGTGTGGGAGGAATTAGATGCGTGATCCTTTTGTTGACTTCGGATCACCTAACGAAAGAAGACGCGGATTTCTTGCAATGGCAGGTAAAGTCGTAAAAGGTAGAGGTGAATGTTTTAGGTTTCCAGAATTGTAAACAAGCTTGAACCTTTTCTGTCTATTCTTAATTCTATTTGCGTCTGCAGGGGCAAATATTTTCTGGTGGCGTGTGCTGGAGATATGGAAGTAGCTACCTCTCCTTTTTGACAAATGCATGCACTTTGAGGAACACAGTGAGTGAAAACATGAACATCCCACCTTGGTTAGTTCTTGACAACCAAACTTAGTACTGATATGTCTCTTCAATCCTCTCAACATCTACAACTATCCTTGGACTTCAGAGCTACCATCATTATGATGAAAGTATATATGGAGCTATAGTCTCACACATGTTCCTAAAAGTTTAAGGTTTTATTATCAAATAATCTCCTGAATTATGTTGATTCAATTACTTTAGTCCCTAAACTATAAAACGTGCTAACTCAGTCCCTCAATTATGCACTGTCAAGCATTTTACCCCTTTGACTGTATCAATATTAGTTGATCTTAGAGAAAATGTCTACTATGATTATAATTCTTTTTAATTTATGCCTAAAGTCCCTAAATCTATCAGATCTAACAAAAATATTGTGTCACTGGATTTTCTACATGGGTGGATCGGATTGAATAGAAGAGTAGGGTTAGCCATTACATCCCCTTGAAGTTTTGAACTTAAATAGTTGTAACAAAATGCTTTAAATTCCTACAAATATGTCATCCATCTGTAAAAAAACTAAAACCGTTAGAATCTCATTGAACGAGTTACTGAGTTAAAGAAACTAAAGTGTTTGAATTTACATAGTTCAATGACTGAGTTAGCATATTTTAAAATTTAAGGACTAAAATGCACGAATTAACATAATTTAGGAAACTATTTGATAATAAAATTAAAATTTAAATCATTTGGATAAAAAATCATCATTAAATAACACCTTAATCTCAACTATGTCAGTCCAACGCTCTTACTATTGCAACTTCTTATGAACAGCAACCCACTCAATATTTTTCATTAATAATTGAGACAAATCAATTGTCATTAAGAACCATTGAACCTGCAGGATTTGAGGAGATGGATGGGAGAGGAGTTAGTCCAAGTGAGATGTGTGTATTTCCATAAGAGGGAAAATGTTTTATCACTTTATTCCTATAGCATATACACAATTAATAGAGGGGAAATTGTTTCTTTATCTA
>JBBYHH010694180.1:0-10094 GCA_038382905.1 Daphne laureola
TTGGCTTGAAGAATGCACCCTCAGAATTCTAGAGGATTATGAATGAGATCTTTAATCCTTATAGTTCCTTTACTATTGTCTACACTGATGATGTGTTAGTGTTTTCTCAATCAATTGATCAACACTGAAAACACTTAGATAAGTTTATGAAAATAGTTGAAGAAACAGGATTAGTTGTCTCTGCTAAGAAGATAGAATTTTTTGAAATGAATGCCCGATTCCTCAGACATATGATATATAGAGGAACTATAAAACCAATTAATAGATCAATTAGTCTTACAGAAAAATTTCTTGATGAGATAAAAGATAAAAAACAACTTCAAAGGTTTTTAGGAAGCCTTAATTATGTCTCAAAATTTTAAAAGGATATGGCTAAAGATTGTAAGCCTTTGTTTCATAGGCTAAAGAAGAATCCCCGAACAAACACAAGCTATAAAACTTATAAAAAGAAAAATTAAAGAAATACCATGTACCACTATTCCTATTCCAGAAGCATTCCAAATAGTTGAGACAGATGCGAGTGAACTAGCTTACAGAGAAATATTAAAATAGAAGGTAGATGGTAATGAAAAATTAATTCGATTCACATCAGGAGTTTGGAATCAGGCTGAAAAAAACTATGCAATGATAAAGAAAGAAATCCTAGCAATCGTTCTTTGTATATCAAAGTTCAAAGAAGATATTTTAAATAAAACATTCTTGGTTAGAATAGACTGTAAAGCAGCAAAAAGTGTTCTTCTTAAGGATGTGAAAAATTTAGCTTCAAAGCAAATATTTTCAAGATGGCAGTATATTTTAGCCATTTTTTACTTTTATATAGAACACATTGATGGTGATAAGAATTCATTGCCCAACTTCCTTACTTGAGAATTTTTACAGGGAGGACATGGGAAAGCATTACTCACCAAAGAAGGAGATCAAAGATAGAATGGAAGAGGTCAATAATCCAGATCTCTTAAGAACATTTTTTCATATGGATGAGCATATGAATATCATAGAAATCCATATGCCCTCAGAAGAAGAAAGAAAAATTACATCTCTCATGCAAATCGAAAATCAAACGCCTGAGAAAATAATTTTTTATGCATTACCCACTGGCCAGAAAATAAGGATTGAGAAAGGTCAATATTCTTAAGGTACAAAGAGGTCATAAGAACATCCTCAATATCAATTATTCTTCCCAAGAGAAGCAAAGAGGGGTAGAAAATTTCCTTATCCTCACCCTCATGATGAGTTTTCCAGAGGACCAAAAACATATTTTAAAGACTCTCTGGTTTCCCGATCCTTTGCTAAAACTCAAAAAATCACCTTGTTCTCTATAGGGATTCCCCCAGATAAAAGAGAAATGGAAAGAGAACTCCTCTCTCTAGTAGAAAATAGTGAACTAAGGAGTGTGACTCCTTCAGAAATGGCAAGAAAATACTGGCCTAAATATAGGCACCCCATGTGGGAATTTCATCACCTTAGAAAGCATGATTATTTTAAAAAAATTCTCCAGGAAACAGGCTCTGCAGAAATATATCACAAAGAAAGGAATACCAGAGGTCCAGATGGAAGATTTTTCCAAGAAACTGGAATTTCTAAGCTAGGGATCTACAAAGTTTGGTCTCCAGAAGAATGAGGATTACCCCATACTAGAAAAAGGTTTCTCAGTAAGCAATACAAAACCCATACTTATTCATACTGGGATTACATCCAAGCATGGGATGAAAATTTTAACTTCCAAAATTTAGAAAACAAACACCCCTGGATGATCCTTTTCAAATCTACCCAGAAGAAATTTCCAAATTGGTTTCACCTTTGATTTGCGAAGAAAGGAATGGTCTCAGATCAATTCCCAGAAGATGTTAAGAAATCCTTCAACGAATTTGTTGAATTCAACAAACACAAGTCGTAGAAAAACATAATTCCTTATGCAGAATTTTATTTTTTCGTTATCTTTCATATCCCTTGGATTGTCCAGTGGCATTATGAAGTCGATCAAGAATAGTATGTTCCTATTCTGGAGAGTGTATGAGTTACGCACTGGTGGGACAAATGTGTGATCAACTCCTATGTCCTAGAAAACATCACGCTTAAGGTCATCGAGCTGTACGAATCTCTGAATGAAGAAAATTTTGATGCAGTTCTGGGAAAGCTCTACTCCTAATCGGAAATGGAAGATATCCGACTGGAAGAAATGAAAGAGAAGCTAATGAAATTAGCTGTAAGATTTGTCCAGGAGCAAAATGTCAAAGTTGTCCAAGAAAAGTTGTCCAGCTGCCCCAACCAAGGAGGTCCCACCACCAAGAAATAATGGCTTTCTAACACAACCATGTGACTAGTGCGGCAAGATTCCCACTCAGAAAAGAAAAAGATGAAAAATCATTATCATCAATAATCCTTGCCAGGAAGGAGAGCATTATTGCTAAGAAGAAGATAAGGGAGCCACTTCCCTATAAATAGAAGGCTTTAGAACAAGAGAAGGCATCCATAATTTTCTCTCTGAAAATACTTCTGTCTATGCTTCTCTCAGTTCATGTGTTGAACCCCTTTCTACGCAGAAATCCACTTCAAATATTGTTCTAGTTCTTTGGTTACTTTGGAGTTAGGTTGTACGTGTGTAGCTATTGTGTTGTTGTACGTGTTTAGCTGTTGGAGCTTTGTGTGCTTCCATCCATCAGCCTTATTTCCTATTTCCCGTGAACGTCTGGTATTCACTAGATTGCTGTAAGTTTGAATCTTTTATGTTATAATCCAAGTTGTGTGTGATTTTATCATTCTTATTTTTAAATATTTTATTCTGTGTGCTTTTCATAGTATAATTTGGGTTCAAGTTGGTATCAAAGCTATGTTATTGACATAAAACGGGTATTTAACAAAGTAAATGACCTATTTGAACTTTGTTAAAAAGATTAGTGTCCATTTTTGACAATAGGACCTCGCATGAATAGAAACTTAAATTATAGAACTTAAGCATGTCAAAAACTTAAAATGGGACTCAGTCAACAAATTTAAAAGAGTGAATGACATTTACTTTAAATATGTATAGCTTATTTTTCTAAAATTCAGTGGCAGCATCCTTGAGATTAGAGTTTTGTGAGAGTTAACTCTAGTGGCGAGAGAATGCAAGATGGATAATAGAGTGGATAAATCCACAAGTCAGAAGTTGATCAGGGTATTAATAGCAACTTAGGTCGCTGTTAGCCCGTTATTAGTCTGGAGCATCTCCAACAGTTTTTATATTTTTAAAAAGAGTTAATATCAGATATATTGTTGGTGGAATTTTTTTTTTTTCACCATCACCTTTTAATGGAAATAATTCTGTGGATCCTCATATTAAATAATATTATAAAAATAAATTTGTGGATCCTTTTTTTCATTAAATGGCAATGGTGGAAAAAAAAAATCACCGATGATATATGTGATATTAACTCTTTTAGAAAATATTAAATATTTTTTTGATTCAACAGCTTCTACATCTTATTTTTTAAAATGAGGATAGAGAGAAAAAATGAAGATAACTCGCTATATTTGCAACACTCCCACAAAAAAATTGGTGAACCTTTGTCTTGGGTTGAATGGTATGATGAGGACAAGTGGCAAGTGATGAGAGGCTGAGCATTAAGATCTTCTCTTTTTTTTTTATGAAAGCATTAATATTTTCTACTTTGGTTATGCATTGGTGATACGAGCGCTCTCCTCATGGGGTTGCATCATCATTTATGGATTTTTTTAATTATTATAATAAATGTATTATTTTTTAAAATAAAAAAGCTATTAAATTTGAAATAAAAATAATTTGAAAAATAAAACTTTTATTTTTTTATTTTAAAGAAATTTTAAAGAACTGTTATAGATGCTTTTATGGTGAAGAATATGAGGTGGACTTGGAAAAATGGGACGCATATATGATGTCCCACATTTTCATATCTCTTCCCTCTCTCTCACTATCATTAATTAATAATATTAGATTTTTTATAAAAAACTTAACAACTTAATTAATATTGTTAGTTTATTATAATGAGAGACATGAATGTGACATGAAAGGGTCTTAATCTTGTGATTTGAGGACCATGATCGCCTTATGTGCTTCATACCTCAATAGTTCAAAGGCATTATTTACAAAAAAAAATTCAGGTTCTTATTTGGCCAACTAATTATAGTTCAAGGCATTAATATGTATTTTGATCTAAAAAATTATATACTTTCCTTTTCTTTAAAATTATCAAATTATCTTATTTTATCTTTATTTTTTTTATATTATATTTACGCAATTTTTAATCAAGTATAAGTATGTCAAATTATAAAAAATCTTACCTTCCTCTTAATCTTCATGTTTACCGAGACTGTTAATCTTTTGGGAGGAAGAGAGTGTTATTTGATTGGTTAGAATTGACCCACTAAAGTTCATCAATTAATTATTTGATCTAAATTATTAAAATATTATTTAAAATATTATAATTAATTAAAATAGTTATTCCCAAACTAGCTTATTAATTAATTAATTAATTTTACTAGGAAACACAATGGAGAAAGAGGAAAATGGATAAATGATCTTGATTACCGATTGAATATTGGATAAAGGGTATAGAAATGTTCTATTTTCGGAGGTGTGTCTGTTAATTTTCAGATATGATCCAGCATGGGCATGGCCGAAAGAAATAAAGAAGAAAAAAAGAAAAACCATGGAAAACGGACGAATGAGTCGTCGTCCCCGGAAAATGGACAACTACAAATAAAACCTGCCATTAACGGCCGGCCAGGCGCGTGGCCGTCATGAACACCACCGGTACTAACTACCCGTAGCTTTCTCCGGTCTCCCTTTACTTGCCCTCTCGGCGTTGGCTTCGTCGGAGAAATCGAACATTCTTCACCGCCGATGTCCATCCGGCGATTACTCCGAACATAGCAAAGCCAACGTCGGAAAGAGACCTTTTACGTTCATTGGCAGTACAAAGAACAAATTATAATAATTTCTTCGTCATTATCATTCTGATCATTCTGCAGTTAATTTCCATTTAATTCAACGATGGGAAAGGAGAAGAAGGGTTCAGTGATATATCTTCACGGCGACCTTGATTTGAGAATAATCGAAGCGCGGCGGTTGCCGAATATGGATTTAGTCAGCAGCCAAATGCGGCGGTGTTTCTCCTCCTGCGACCTTTCTCAGGCGTCGACGACGATCTCCGACAAGAAAACCAGCAAGCGCCTCCAGCATCACGGCCATATAGTCAACAGCGACGCCTACGTCACCGTCTGCCTCGGCATGGCCAGGGTGGCGCGTACGCGCGTGATCTCAAACTCCCACTGCCCTTTCTGGAACGAGCGTTTCAAAATCCCTCTGGCTCACCCAGTTTCGAAGATCGAGTTCCATATCAAGGATAACGACGTCTTCGGCGCGGATCTGATCGGAATCGCCTCCGTTCCGGCTAGCAAGGTCCATTCCGGCGAGCCCATCTGCGACTGGTTCCCGATAATCAGTTCCTACGGGAAGCCGCCGAAATCCAACTGCGCCATTCGGGTGGAACGGAAACTCTCGAAATGCGATGATAACAATCTGTTTAAGAATGGGATGTCGGAGAATTACGGGATCAGCAACTGTTACTTCCCGATGCGGCGAGGCTGCGCGCTGACGCTTTACCAGGACGCGCATGTGGTGGACGCGACGGCGCCGGAGATAGAGTTGGAGGATGGGAAATTCTTCAAGCATGGGAAGTGCTGGGAAGATATGTGTCATGCGATTCTGGAGGCACATCATCTGGTTTACATAGTTGGATGGTCTATTTATCATAAGATTCGGCTTGTCAGGGAGCCCACAAGGCCATTGCCGGCCGGCGGGAACTTGACGCTCGGCGATTTGCTGAGGTATAAGTCGCAGGAAGGCGTGAGGGTGCTTCTTTTGGTTTGGGATGATAAGACATCTCACAACAAATTCTTCATCAAAACGGTAACTTACCAGATTGCATTTTTGCTTTGTTTGGTAGCTGGGTGATTTCACTACTCTGTCAAAATTTTTATTGGTTCATGAGAAAAGGAGCATTTTGTTTAGTATAGCATTTGGAGGGTGCCAAATATGTGTAGAGATGGTCATATAGAGATCATGGATTGCTTTGTGTATGCAGAATGGAGTGATGCAAACTCATGATGAGGAAACCAGGAAGTTCTTCAAGCATTCATCCGTTTCATGTGTGCTATCCCCTCGTTACGCCAGCAGTAAGCTTAGCATTTTCAAGCAACAGGCATGCTTTAATCCAGTTGTCATTGTTTACATTTCCATTTGGTTCGATTTGGATGAAAGTCGAAAGATTAATTACAGTTAGTAGCTCAACTCAGCTCTAGTGCTGGCTTCACTTTTTACTCTCTCATGCACCGCAGGTCGTTGGTACTCTCTTTACTCATCACCAGAAGTGTGTACTTGTGGATACTCAAGCATCTGGGAACAACCGAAAGATAAGTGCTTTTATAGGAGGTCTGGACCTCTGTGATGGCCGCTATGATACGCCTGAGCATCGCTTGCTTCAGGATCTTGACACTGTGTTTCATGATGATGTTCATAATCCCTCATTGCCTGTGAGTATTCTTCTCCTGCAACTCACAGGTCTTAACTACAGTATAATTTTCTGCACTTGCACACATTTAGATCCTTGCAGCCCAAGTTTTTGGTGAATCTTTAGCTTTGATGTTGTAGTTGTTTAACCTTGTTGGTGATAGGCAGGAACCAAGGGCCCCAGGGAGCCGTGGCATGATTTACATTGCAAAATCGAAGGTCCTGCAGCTTATGATGTTCTTACCAACTTCGAGCAGCGCTGGAAGAAAGCCACGAAATCATATGGACTCAAGCAACGTTTCAGAAGAGTGGCTCACTTGCATGAGGATGCTCTAATAAAGTTAGACCGTATCTCGTGGATACTTAGCCCTTCCACGACAACTCCGAATAACAATCCAGCTTTATGGGTTTCTACGAAAGACGATCCTGAGGACTGGCATGTCCAGGTAACTTACTATGATACTAGTAAAGCAAGTAAAACACTCATCACTTGGCCTAATCTGTATAGTCACATCCTTCCACCTTTGTTTTTCCGTGGCCATCAATTGACAGATATTTCGCTCCATAGATTCGGGATCTGTGAGGGGTTTCCCCAAGACCGTTTATGCAGCTGAATCCGAGGTTACTTTTTGCTTTTTTCTAAAAGTTCAGGTTTTTCTTTTTTGTCTCCTCCAAGGATCTAAAATACTGTTCCTATATTTGATCAGTAGCAATGTTTTCCATGTCAAGTTTCATTGACTTACTTGATTGTTCCAAAGTCATGCAACATGGTTCATCTCTTCCATTGCAGAATCTTGTTTGGACAAAGAATCTCGTGGTAGACAGGAGCATTCAGACAGCTTACATCCAAGCAATTAGATCTGCACAGCACTTCGTATACATAGAGAACCAGTATTTCATTGGATCATCGTATGCTTGGTCATCTTACACAGAAGCAGGTTCCAAAATCATCATATGCCATATCCTTCTAGCTCACAGTTTCTTGTTGGGTTATACCATTTGCCATGATACAAAGTTGTTATATCGTAGGCACATTCTATTCTATGTTTAAACAAAGGAAATGGTAAAAGGATCTCCCACTGTGTGACTGATTGCTCCACTGGAACTTAGTTCTACAACTCTCTCCCACTCCTTTCATCAGACTGTTTTTCCATCAGTACCAGACCCTTCCTCATTCTCTCAATCTAATCTTGCCTTTTCTTTTGCTTTGACCAGGAGCTGATAATCTAATTCCTATGGAATTAGCATTGAAGATCGTTAGTAAGATGAGGGCAAAGGAGAGATTCACAGTTTATGTTGTTGTACCAATGTGGCCTGAGGGTGTTCCCTCTTCTGTCTCTGTTCAGCAAATTCTCTTCTGGCAGGTAACTAATGGTATCTAATAACATCCATTGCTCATTAAACAGAAGGAGCAGTGCCTGTTAAAGTAGGTTTTGATGCTCATGTAATTGGAAACAAACATGGACTTCAATAAAATAAACTGAGATATTTGTTCTTGGCAGTAATCTCTTAACTCTTAAATGTCAATGGTTGACAGAAAAATTTAGTCAACAGAGAGACGGGGGTGCTTTTGATTGTCTATCTGTCTCCATATTCAGCCAAATACATGTCTGGGTTGATTATTAAAGATCTGCATTGTTTGATTGCTTCACCAAGTGTTTTTTAAACATAACTATTTTGTTTTTCAGGGTCAGACCATGAAATTGATGTACAAAATTATAGCACAGGAGCTGAAATCCTCAGATATTGATAACGCACATCCGCTAGACTACTTAAACTTCTACTGCCTTGGTAACCGGGAAGAACTTTCTGCAGAAGAGCCCAAAGAAGATAAACCAGTCTCTAGTCCAGGCTCGGTAATAACATATAGTAGTATTTAAATTTCCTCTTCTGGTGCTACATGTTCTCCTATACCTATGGGACTGAAAGTCTGAAGTTGATGAGAGATTAACATGCTGTTTGTGTGTGCAAAAATGGAGGGTTTTTTAATTGATTCCCTTCAATTCTCAGGACTCAGAGTCAGAGACATCTCAACGGTTTATGATTTATGTCCACTCCAAAGGAATGATAGTGGATGATGAGTATGTGATAGTGGGTTCAGCCAATATTAACCAACGATCTCTAGCTGGTACAAGAGACACAGAGATAGCTATGGGTGCATATCAACCACATCAGACCTGGAGTAAACGGAAGAAACATCCACGAGGCCAGGTTCGAACCTCTTCGTAAACTTCCCTACGATTCAGTTTATAGAAAACAAAATTTGACCATGGCAGCTAATTCTGTTTAGGTTTACGGGTATCGAATGTCATTGTGGGCTGAACACATGGGACTGTTAGATGATTGCTTCAAAGAGCCTGAAAGTCTAACTTGTGTTCGGATAGTGAACACCATTGCTGAAGAGAACTGGAAGAGGTACGCAGCCGAAGCTTATTCCAAGTTGCAGGGCCACCTTCTCAAATATCCTATTCATGTAGATATCAATGGCAAGGTAAGCCGCCTGCCCGGCAATGAGACCTTCCCAGTTCTTGGTGGTAAAGTCCTCGGATCGCGCTCAACACTTCCCGATGCACTCACCACATAACACCTTCACCTATGTTGTTATTCAAATCCTTCATCTGGTTCTATATCCAGAGGTTCCAAAAGAGGTGTCTTTATACCTGTTTCCATTTTTGAGTTCTAACTTGTATATAGATGTATCATTCTTCATAAGCCTTGGTTAGAGTTAGTTACTTCATTCTCAAGTATGCTTTCTTTAGCACAATTATCATAAATGCAGCTAGATCAAGATGAGTTATTGACATATGACATTGGAGACATATGACATTGGAGTCCAGATCTGTTGTTCCCATTTTTCCTATCCCCTTCGGTTAGTGTTCCTACTATAATTTATTAATAGCCGTTAAAATGTTAACGGATTTATTAACGGGGTTAATAAATTATAGTGGGCGACACGAACGGACAATAGATTTGGATTGATGACATTGTAGGTATATAACAAGTTGAAAAAACTTCTCAAGGCTTCAATGTACTAGTACTAAATACAATAGCTCATACAAGTGCAATTACAGATGACTTGTGAGTGAAGGCAAAATGAAATGAAATGAAAAGCTGAAGATGACGGTGGTAGGGGAGGAGGGTCTAGTTAACGGTGATTTTTCCGACCATTCCAGCACCCTGGTGAGGAGAACAGTAGACGCTGTAAGTACCTTTCTCCGTCAAAGTGACGGCGTAGGTCTCGCCGGGGGCGTTGAGGAGGTCCTCTTCGCTCATGGAGATCTTGGCGGCGTCGACGCCGCTGGGGATTTCATCCTCATCGAACACCACGTTGTGTGGGAACCCTGCATTGTTCTTGAACACGATCTTCTCACCGGCGGTGACGCTGATGTTGCTTGGGACAAACGCAAGGGAGCCGTCGCTGCCGCCGAGGAGGACTTCCACGGCCAAGGCGTTGCTGGCGAGGAGGACGGTGGCTGCCGTGGCGGTGACCGCCACGCCCACTTCCTTGAGGGAGGCTTTCACTGAGAACTTGGGGCAGGCGGTGGCAAATCGGGCGGTGGTGGTG
>JBBYHH010694191.1:0-10093 GCA_038382905.1 Daphne laureola
CTAGTTCTTACACACCTACACCATATAATAATACCTAAACATAAAATAATAGGCTACCTCTCAACCACCACCCACCACCCACCAACCAGTCCAAATTCCCTCCAAAAACCGCCAGCCACATATAATTAAGGTTATAAGCGTTTTCGTCTAATTTTTTAAAATGATCATTTTGTCCTCCGAAACCGAAAATTGTGAAAATGGCTCGGGACTCACGTACCATCTTAAAAGTGTGAAATTCCTTGAAACTAAGCTCAAATTAATTCCCGGGACATGAGAATCATTAAGAAACGTGTCATGCACGTTTGAAAAATAAAATCTCGATAATAGCAGATTTTGTCACACGACAATTCTTCTCAAAAATTAATCATTTTTCAAGAGTGAGTGAAACATATGTAACCATTACAAGAGTTGGAATCAGTTTACACGAGTAGAAAACTACCTTAGGTACAATTAGACAGCTAAGATCCTAAGAGTACTAGTCCTAGTGGTAACTTACTTCTAGCTTAAGTAACTAGTCGGATTAAACAACTAGGACTAGATAATTACATAGAGTGCTCAACAATGTTCCAAGAGAGCAATTAGGTCCTTTATCTTTAACAAAAATCCCTTGCGCATTAATCTCTGTTTGCAAATGCTAGGAGTTATCAATTATTTTTCTTTCTCTGCAGGCGTTTTATTTTGGTGATCTCTACTGTAATTAGGCATAGGCTTTGAGTAAAATATTTTTGCTCAAATGCTTATGTCCTCTCTGCTCTTTACACACTTTTATTCTTATAATATAAATCTCTTTGTAGTCCAAAAAATATAATGTTCCAAGACTAAATTGGATAATATTTGTAAGTATTTTCAGTTCTTGACATGTGGTTGATTGAATTATAGTACTCCATCCCTTCAACAAAAATTGTTGCATTTGAAATTGATGTTTCAAGTGACGAAATTTAATTTAAAGTTTATTAAGATAAATAGTGAAAACTAATCAACAAAAATATATTTAAAAAATTTATACTTCAAATTATAATAAGCATATGAATTAATTAACTTTAAATAACTAAACATTGATCAAAATAAATCATAGATTAATTACTATGAAATATAATAAACAAAAGCTGGAAATTTAAGGGATAAAAGGAATACTATTTTTCCCTCGAGCTCATTTTAGCATTAATCTATATAGCGAATACGATCTTTCTTGTACTTCATAGATTTAAATAGTTTGTTGAATGTTGTGTTTCTATTTACTAATGTGACAGGGAAAACTAGAAGATGGACGATTAGTTGCCGTGAAGTGTCTATCTTTAGATAAATCTCAACAAGGACAGTCAGAGTTTGTTGCGGAAGTTAGGATGATCACAAGCATCCAACACAAGAACCTCGTTCGTCTTTTGGGATATTGCTCAGACGGCTCTCAACGCTTGCTAATATATGAGTACATGAAGAATGGAAGCTTGGACCAAATAATATATGGTAAATATTGATGCTAAAGGTTTTTGAGATACATTTCATTATTTAAGAAGATTATGATAGGAATGGTACCAAGCATAAAGCATTAAAACTTTACCGTTACATTTTTACCTTCTAAATAAAACATGTGTGTATAAGTTTGGGTTGTGATTGATCAAAACTTATTTTTTATCTTTTTAATGTTTGAATTGAATTCCTAATGCATGTTGTATGAATCTCCTTAAATATCGAAATAGGATTTTAGAAAAGTGATAGTTATAGTGTCACTTGGACAATCATTTAGACACACTTCCATTAAAAATATACATTGTGACAATTCTCGTGGATCTAGAATCAAGTAGATTTATTTTGGATCCACAAAAGTTAATATGTATCAAATTTTTAATAGGAAAGTGTCTAAATGAATGCTCTAGTAATTATCATATATTAAGGGATTTCAAACATATAAAAAATGAGATGAATTTTTTCATTTTTTAACCTCATTTTTTCACTAATAAATCGCTCATATTTTCACCAAAAAAATTTCGGACCTTTAGTGAGAATCATAAAAGTGAAAAACACAAATTCACCGTGAAATTCATCTTCCTATCCAAACTAGTCAAATTTATCTTCAACACCATAACAAGTTCATGTGGCGGAGGGGAAGCGCAGGTGGAGATGGCGTGCCAACATCTTTCCCGATCTGGGTATGATCAAGAAAGAAGAAGCAGATCAAGAGAAGAGAGAACCGGAGATCACCCCTGCTCGTCGGATTTCACCTCCGTCCTGCTTCTTACCGGTGAAACAGAGCGACGAATCTCTTGCGGCTTCGATTCTCACCGGCCTGGCTTCGATTTCCCTGGATCTGACTCGCCGGAGATTTGGCTTCAATTCGCGTGGCCAGCGTCTAGCTTCTGACGATTTGAGGCCATCATTTCTCACCGGTTGGAAGGTGGATCGGAGCTGGTGTTGTTGTTGTGGGTGGGAGTGAAGAGGCAGAGAGAGAAACAGAGGAGAATTGGGGAAAGATGAAAAAAAATTAAGGGATGGTGAATTTGGAAGATGAGATAAAAAATTTATCACCGTGAATTTCACTCGAAATTTGGTGAATTTTATTCCTCCCATTCACCATGTTTGAAACCCCCTTATTGTATGTGATTAAAACCTTTGAGCAATCATTATGTTAGTGAATATAAGGAAAAAGTGGATTTAGTGTCTCTTCAATCCTCTCCTTACTCCATTCCCTTCCTGTAAACATTAACGAAACCACATGCCCTCATCTATCAGATTTTTAATTTTCTTTTGTTATTGGGGACATGTGGGCATCCTTTCCTTTGAAGAGGACATGATGGCATAGGGAAATGAATGAAGAGAATCTAAATCCGACAAAGTGACACAATTTTGTAGTTTAAAGTATAGTTTGAATCAAAATATAGTTCCCGACTAAAATTGGTTGATTTAACAAAGTTGGTGGTTCTGTTTAGCTTTTGAGGCTTGAACTCAATGAAAAGTAGCTACTAAACTGAAGTCAACCTCTGTAGCTCTCTCTCCCACTTGTAGGGTTATTAAGCACTTTGTGCATTTAATTAGTAGGTTCAATAAGGTTACGTGTAGCCAGTATTAATTGTGGTTTAGAACTCTTGCATAGGATGCAAGGTAAGTCTCTCTAGGAATCTTGCTTATGCTGCAATACTAGAATTTGTTTTTTTTTTTTCTTATTAGAACTCTATTAGTTTGTTTCGAGACTACTACTTAAGTCTCAACTTTGTTTCAATCAAAACTCCACTTAGGGCTTGCATTTGTGTTTCAAGTACTTTACATCTGATATCAGAGTTGCTGCTCTTGAGACCTTGAGAAACTTGAAGCAAGTAAAGCCATGGTGGATTCTGCAAACTATGCTCAAGCTGAAATACCAATGTTCAATGGTTATTATGAGCATTGGAGCATACTCTTGGAAAATCTCTTGCAGTCCAAAGAGTTTTGGAGTGTGATTGATCTTACCTTCGTGGAACCCTCCTCTAGAGAAGCATTGACAAATGCTCAGAGAAAGGGGTTGGATGAAATGAGGCTTGAAGATCTAAAGGCTATCTTCTCCAATTCAGAGACAATTTGATTTTGAAGACCATTTCTTAGAAGACCACAACCAAGCAACTGTGGGACTTAATGAAGGTGAAGCATAAAGGAAACTCAAGGGTGAAACATGCACAACTTAAGATCTCAAGAAGGAGTTTTGAAGCCTTGGTGATGGAGGCAGGAGAGTCTATTACTGATTACTTTGACAGGGTGATGTTGGTGGTAACCAATATGAGAAATTTAGGTGAGAACATGTTTGATGCCAAGGTGGTTGATAAGGTTTTGTGCAGCTTTCCAAAAAAAACAAACTATGTGCTTTTCTCGATAGAAGAATCTATAGACACAGAGAAGGTGTCCATAGATGAGTTATAAAGTTCTCTCATGTTTCTTGAGCAAAAGTTAAAGAAAGGAGATGGTGAAGAACAATTGCTCAAGTTGAATGAAGATAGAATTGGAAGCTGACGTGGACAATCCAGTGCTCGAGAAAGGGGGAATGGAAGATGCCAAGACCGAAAGACCAGTGCAGAATGTTACAAGTGCCATCATTTGGGGCATTTTCAATATGAATGTACAAAGAAGGAGAACAATTTTGCTAAGATGGATGAGGAAGAAGATATGTTGTTGATGAGTAGTGTAGAAACATAAAAACACATGAAGTGGAGAGTGGTTTCTTGACTCAGGTTGCTCTAACCGCATGTGTGGTTATGTGAATATGTTCTGTGAGTTGGATGGAACCTTTCAACACTCTGTCAGGTTAGGAAATGACAACAGGTTGAAACTATGTGGTAAAGGTTATTTGAGATTGGTATTGGAAGAGATAACTTTTGTGTTACATGGAAGAGATAACTTTTGTGAAGCCTAGATCAATTCCAAGAAAAAGGCTTGGTTATGTTATTCAATGATGGGGGTGCAAAATATACCATGAAAAGCGAGTACTTGTTTTGCATGTCAGCATTAGTGCAAATAGAATGTTTGTTTTAAATGCTAAACATCCCAATCAGATCTTTGTTTCAAAGGACAAGATGGAAGCTTTTTTTACAAAAGAAGGGTTCAAGCACTATGACATTGAACATACCTTGTCACTAACAAAGAAAATGGAGGTAAAATGACTATAGTGAGTGTGTATGTGGATGATGTTATCTTCACATGTAATAATGAAAGTATGCTCTCTAAATTTAATATTTCCATGTTAAAAGAGTTTGAGATGACTGGCCTGGGAAGAATGCGCTATTTTATGGGAATTGAGGTGTTGTAGAAAAATGTTGACATATGTATATGTAAAGGAAATATGCATTAGAGGTATTGAGCAAATTTGGTATGCTTGATGCAAACTCAGTTAACAGTCTTATTGTTCCCAGAACAAAAGTTAACAAAGACATAGGAGGGGTACTTGTAGATGAGACACGTTACCAACAGCTTGTTGGAAGCTTAATGTATCTCACAGTCACCAGACTTGAGATGATGTTTTTGGTGTGAGTGATGAGTCATCTTATGGCCAGGCATACACAAATGCATATGCAAATAGGCAAGAGGGTATTCAAGTACTTGAAGGGGACTGTGATTTTTGGATTCATTATAAGAAGAAGGGAACATAAGGTTTGGTTGGTTTCACTCATAGTGAGTCTGTAGGGGACCTTGAGGATAAAAACTCAACCAATGGCTTTACGATGAATTGTGGTATTGTTGTCTGGAGTTCCAAGAAGCAACCCATTGTTACTTTGTCTACAACCAAATTAGAGTTTGTAGGCAGCACTATGTGCCTGTCAAGCAATATGGAAGAGCTTGGTGAGCAAAGTCCTCATTGCACGAAGATCAAGTGTGACAAGTCCTCAACCATCAAACTATCAGGAAATCCAATGATACAAGGTCACAACAAGCATATTGACATTAAATATAATTTCTTGAGGAATCTCACCAAAGAATGAGCAATTACTTTGGAATAATGCAACAACAACAATCAGATAATGACTAAAGCTTTGAAGCTGGACATTTTCTTGAAGGAGGGAAGCCCCCTTGGAGTAGGACCTATTCGTGATGTAAACTACTTGTTGTTGTTGTTGTTGTTGCAGCTAGTTTAAGGGAAGAAATGTAGTATTATTAAGCACTTTGTGCGTACTTAATTAGTAGGTTCAATAAGGGTGTGTATGGTCAGTATTAGTTGTGGTTTAGAACTCTCGCTTATGATGCAAGTTAAGTCTCTCTAAGAGTCTTGCTTATACCACAAGACTAGAATTTGTTTTTGTTTTTATCACAAATCTATTAGCTTGTTTCGAGACTACTACTTAAGTCTCAGCTTTGTTTCAATCAAAGTCCATTTAGAGCTTATATTTGTGCTTCAAGTACTCTACACCACTCCTAAACCTTTCCAATTATAATTGTGATTAACAGTTTGAAGAACTTACATTGAATGACTCTATTTTTTGTACGACATGTGTAGTACCAATTGGGATCTCCTTGAATTGGAAAACTCGATTTCAGATAATATTAGGTGTTGCTAGAGGCTTGCAATACCTTCATGAAGATTCACATTTGAGGATAGTGCATAGGGATATTAAAGCAAGCAATATTCTTCTTGATGAAAAGTTCCATCCAAAGATAGGAGATTTTGGCTTAGCTAGATTTTTCCCTGAAGATCAAGCATATCTTAGCACCAATTTCGCGGGAACATTGTAAGTCTTTTGTCTATATGAATTTTTCCTTCTGTCAAGAAATAAATGATGGTTTGACTTAGACATGAATATTAAAAAGTTGTTAAATGTGTGTGCATGTTTTGACAATTTTACTAGCAGAAAATAGAAAGAATCATACTTTTAAGATAAGAAGTATATAAGTAGATTATAAGTTGATAAAATTGGTAGTTCAATGTTTCTATAAGCTGGAACAAGACAATTAATTTCGAACAACCAAGATAATAAAAGTTTTGATTATTTCATCAAAGCTATAATTTTACATATTGATGACTTTAAATCATTTCCAATAAGGATCATTTTTTTTACTTGAACTGTTTTAATCCATCTCTTAAACATTGATAATGAGTATTGTTTTTCCCTTTTACTAGGATATGATTTACTTCTTGATGAATGGGGAAAATGTGTCATTTGTTAATTTCAAGTTTAGTTAACAACAAACTTAGACTTTGATGGATAAACCAAAGTAACATACTTTCATGTTGAGAAATAGATTTTGTGCCAAGTTGTAAAGATAATTTTGTGGTTAGGAAATTTCCAAGTAATCATTATACCATTTCTAATCATGGCGATGTATTATTTAGAGGATACACAGCTCCTGAGTACGCAATCCGAGGAGAATTGTCAGAGAAAGCAGATATCTATAGCTTTGGAGTTTTGGTGTTGGAGATAATAAGTTGTAGAAAAAATACAAATCTTAGCTTACCATCGGGAATGCAGTATCTTCCAGAATATGTAAGATTATTCTATTTCTAATATTTAATATTAGATATTTTCATTTTCTAAAACAATCTTCAATTTTCAGTTTTCATATTTAAAATTATTTCTTATGAAATATTTAATATCAAGTTTTCCCTCGAAAGGAAATAAATTTTCATCCTTCACTACGTAAATTGCATGAATTATATGTAGCAATGCTGCATTAGGTAAAACATCCAGCGTAGCGTTACAATATGTTGAAGCAACTCACTTTAGAAAGTTGATTGACATGAAAAATTTATCTATAAAACATATGAAATCTTATTTAATTATCTCTAAACTAATTAAATGTTACTATGAAATCCCACAGAGTACATAGTATATATATGTCGATGATTTAGTCCGTCTTGTTCATCTTTGTTTTTCTGAGTTTAGAGAGTTTGAGTTTTTGTATATGTGTTGATCTTGTAAATGCGATTAATGAGCATACATCAGTCTCCATCTTGGATAATAATTATTTGATTCATTTTTCTTGCTATTGTTTTGTTGTTCTTTAACTAATCACAAAAGTTTTAATATGCTATGTAAGATTGCATTGAAAATGCTAGATGAGCTGTGAAATATTAAATAATTGCTCACCCTAACATTTTCTTTATCACATGTGTTAATGTTAATTAAGAATTAATTTATGTATCTTAGGCCGGGACATATATTGAACTTGTTCATTTTATGATAATAAACCGATTTTCTGAGTAGTCATCTGTGGATTTCAGGCATGGAAACTATATGAGCATTCAAAGGTAGTGGAGCTAGTAGACCATAGATTAAGAGGTGAAGGATTTATGGAGAAAGATGCACTTAGAGCAATCCATGTGGCATTTTTATGCCTCCAACCTCACCCCAAGCTACGACCTCCTATGTCAGAAGTTGTTGCGATGTTGACATGCAAAGTCGAAATTATAGAGACTCCAATAGCAAGGCCTCAATTCTTCGAGGCACATCACAAGAAGAATGATCAATCTTTATCTTGGGATTCCATCTCAGACCCTTACCCATCCCAACTTCAAATTCAAAGCAGGTCATCCATCTATGAGCTATCTCACGAATCACCACCTAATTAGTTCTTATTTCTATGATACAAATGAATCAAATTCCATGTACAATAGAGTTTTATTATTTCTTTGTTGCTCCCTCCATCCAAAAGTAATGCAACATTTTTCTCTTTGGGACATCTTAAAAGTAATGCAACACTTCCTTTTTTGATAACTTTATACATATTAATTTATCAGATCATCCTTACCTCTAAAACTCAAGAGATAAAACAAAAAAATATATTAGATATGGGCCTCTTTCTTTTTTAAATAAAATTCTCTACTCAATATAACTATTCTTGGTTTAACATCACTGTTTCACTTTTATTCTTGGTATATACTCTGTTTGTCTTCCATTAATTGATCTATTTATTTTGCCTGTTTCAATGTTCAATATTTGATTCAAATTTTTATAAAGATAAATAATAAATAAAATAAAATAAAAAAACAATATTTTTAGAAACTTTATACTTCAAACTATGATATGTATATAAATTATTTAACTTAACATGTTTAAATATTCATAAATAAAATCATAAATTAAATATTATAAAATAGCGAAAATAAATCGATCAATTAATGATACTTGGAGGGAGTGTATCGTTATAGTTTGATTTTGCTTTATTCTCTTCCTCTATTTCTCTATTTGATTACATATTTGAAAATAAAAAAGGATAAAATAGAAAAGTCAATACCATATTTACTCACATTAATCTTTGTGCAAGGTCAAATAGTTACATTATATTTAAAGCGGATGAAGTATTTTTTTAGATAAAATAAATACTTAAATAGAATGTTAAAGGAGCACTAGCATCAAGTGGTTTAGTCAAACGCAAGAGGAGCTTCTATTAAGCAATTTACGAGAAACCAATTTTTCTTTTATTTTGAAGTTGATTGGTAGTGTATGTTGAAATTAAGGAGTTATTCAAGCCTAAAGAGACTAGAATTGTACTTAGTCCTTTATGTTAAGTAGGGATATTAATATTAGATAGGATTAGTTTTCCTTATGTTAATAGGAGTAGACTTCCGAGTCTTTGCCTCAGTCTAGGATTTAATTCTTGCGAGTTAAGTAATCCTTGTTTAACAAGGATCTGTGTAAACCATACCTAGAAATACTTTAATGTCTATAACTTATAAAAACATTACCTTCGTCTAAGAATATTATCCACATTTATTTTTCATCATTTAATCTATAATTTTTTCTTACAACATTTTAACTTGTAAATTGTACAAGTTTATATTCAAATGAAAATTTAATGTGTCTACTTTCTAAATATATGTTTTAAGATTTTTTTTAATATATTTTTCATAATAAAAATTTGAGTCAAACATAAGTACAAAAGTCAAACGTGAGTATTTTTGTGGGACGGTGGTAGTACAATTTATTCACTTGACTGACCATATCACATATATAAACGGAAAAAATTAAACGTTATATAAAATCAAAATAAAAAGCTCATCCTGTGTTGCATTTCATATATATATAAGCATCGATACATAATTTCCGGTACGTCTAAGATATCACCGATACATCAGTACTGTTTCGTACCGTTAAAAAACGGTACAATGACGGGTACGAGATTTAAAACCTTGCAAATTATACTTCATCCCTCACACCAAGGTTGATACATCTATTTAGTTATAGACATTAAAAAATATTATTGAATAGAGAGTAAAAATATGGAGTAAGTATGTACGATAAAAATAAATTTTTTCGGATGAGAGAGAAATAAATGATAATAAAATAAAATTTATGCAAAAAAAAATCCATTTTAAGAAATGTATCAATTTTGCTCGAACAAAGAGAAAACAAAAAATATATCAATATTTTTATTGGGACTAGGGAATACTTCTCTAACATTTCTTTTGACTTTAAGGAAGGGGATCTTGCTAGCCTGCCTCAGCGGGTACCAACTCTTGCTGAGGTGGCAGCGTATTTTGCATGCCACGGAGGAGATCGCTGGGCAATAATTTTTTAGTAAAATGATTATGTGAGGTCATGGGTAAATTATAGAAGAAGTCCTTAAGTAAAATTAATGATAGCAATTTCTGAACATATTTTTTTGGATTGTTTTTACATTATTTATCTTTATAAATATTTTA
>JBBYHH010694202.1:0-18447 GCA_038382905.1 Daphne laureola
CATGGACGCCAACTCATTATTTATTCGCCAGCTCATCGCCATGCTGGCATCTTTAACGGAGGGTGGTAAACGGGCACCCCAAACATTAACATGAGTGGTAAAAAAGAACCGATTTTTAAAAGAGTGGTAAAAATGAATCTTTGTGCAAACGTTGGGGTCAAAAGGGGATTTTTTCCCTTATGGGAAAGTTTTACTTGTGGTTAAAACTCGGCATCTTCGCCAGAGTTGGAGCAAGAGCTCCCCACCACTTATCATTTTGCTCTCCTAGGGATGTTCGTGGTCCATTTTCATTATTATTTTTTAAGTTGAGATTTAATAAAGAAGATAGTATTTTTGTTAATAATTAAAAACTTATGTGTTAAATGTATCATGTGAAAGTGTAAGGGGGTAAAATATAATTTATTAATGGATGACCGTTATAATTAACGGAGTAATCATGAAATTGCACTTAATATTTAAATTAAGTGATAAATTTAGATATTTTAAAAGAATGATGATAAATTTACATTTTTCCACAAAGTTGAGTGAGTTTTTTTCACCTAAAGTATTGATTTTAAAAACCGAAATTGTTGGCAGTAAGCCAATTTTTCAAATTTATGGGGTATGAAAATTTATTTCAACTAAGTGAATGAAAAGACAACCATGCAAGATTTTCTCCACATGATAATATGAGTGAATGCCCTTCATGAGAGCATTTAGATTTACTTCTGAACTAGAACTTGGATGTCGACCACTATAAAATCACAGTTATTAGTTGTAATACATGATGATAACGACAAAATAAGATTAGTCAATTTTTCAAAAAAGACTAACCTATACATGTTATATCCTTAGATAAACTCCTTTGAACCGGAAAGTCTATTTTTTATTGAAACCCACATCTTGCACCATCCACTTCTCTATATCTCTCTTTGGTCATTCGAATTTATTGAGAATGAATTAACAGGCATGAGAGATGGAAGTTGTGGGATGCAGATCTAGTGCATTAAGAGTGGTGTCTATGAACACCACTCAAAAAATGTAAAACTCTATCTAGGTATGAGTAGATTTTTTAATGGACACCACTAAAAATATTATGTCGACACCACTCATAATATTGAATTTTTGTTCTGATTTATTAATTAATTAAATACAACTAACTATCATCACTTATCTTATCCATAAGCTATTTTCATATGACAAATCCATATGTTACGCTTACCCATGTGTAAAAAAAAATATCGTGAATCTAAAACAAAAATTTATTATCCTCTCTATCTTAGTAAAGTTGATACAATTCAACTTTTAAACACGTGTTTGACTCATTTTTATAAAAAATTTTTTTGTTAAAATAATTCTTAAAATATAAATTTCCTAAATTAATCTGTCTAGTTTAAAAAAAAATTAAACTTTTTAAACAAATTCTTCTTAGTGAGAACTTGAGTCAAACACAAATCCAAAAGTCAAACTATGTCTACTTTGTTCTGTGAAGGAAGTTTTTTTTTTATATTTTTACAAATCTATTTCATTGTAAAAATTGATCAAACATAAATTCGAAATTCAAATTGTATCAACTTTCCTCGGACTGATAGACTATTAAATTATTAGTGTATTTAGATTTGAAGTTGTCAATGATTCGGCATGTAGCCACAACTATTGTAGAGCGATCATTCGGCTATGAAGATTATGAAGAACAACTTACGGAGTTTGATGGGTGAATAGTTTTTTTGGCAGATTCTATAGTAGTATATTTTTTTTAAAGAAGTAATTTATTGTATAAATAATAATGTTATTTTATACCATTTTCACGATATGAAAAGTCGTATGGATCAATTGTAAGGCATTTTTTCTCCAAGTTAATATATAATATGGACACCACTCAATAAATTTCCTGAATCCACCACTGTACACAATGGCACTGCCCAGTTCTAAAAAAGAGAGTGAACACTAAGGGACTGACCATGATTTTCCATTCCTGACATTGAAGATGGATTTTAAAAAATCATGGAGTTGACATCCTGGCTTGCTATGAATGACTTTTGGTTTAGAACTAGGTTGTAGCTAGAGTTGGTAGCTTATATACTAAATACCCGCAATCATTCTGGCATCTCTCTAGGTAGGATTATGCATTTAAATTTGCTCGGGACTAGCAAACTTTAAGTTGGGGGAGTGATGAGTGGGTAAGAATGCTATATTTTTTCTTCCAAAACTTGTGATTTTATGATATATTACTGGTCCTTAGTGTGTACTAGAGCATCTTTTGTAGGAAAGTCCGTGCTGGAGCAAAAATCAATGAACCAAGCATTTTCGGGCACTTTCGGAAGCTTTCCGGAATTAAAGAAGGTGGGAAAGAATAAAGGTTAGGGGTCCAAAAACACAAAAGGAAGAAAAATGACATCCAATCGGTGGGGCCACCGATGAGGAATCTCAAGACAATCGCCCGGCCTGTAGGTCAAATCCATTCACTTTCAGTCAGAAAGATTCCTTGCAGGTGGGGCGACCAGAGACGTAATGAGAGGTGATCACCCCGCCTCCAGATTTTCAAAACCCTAGTTTCCTCCTCTCCTCCCTATAAATAGGGCCTCAAACCTCTCCTCTCATCACCTCAACAATCCATCTCTTAACATTTCACTCCATCTACTCTTCTTCTACTTGTAATTCTAGTTTAGGTAGTAGTAGTTGACCTCTGGCTAGGCCCGGGCTTCGGCTCAGGCATTTATCTTTTACTTTTTGCATTTATTTTGTATCCTACTCTATGTCTCAAGTTATGATATGAAGGTTCTCCAGAAGATCTGGATTTAGAGTCTCTCTACCTCTTGACAATTATTCCTAGTGATCTTTTATTAACCAAAAGCAGTACACGAAGTCACTGAATTTTACTTCTCACGCGTGAGCAAAGCGTTAACAGCTTCCACAGCCCTGAGGTTGCCCAATGGAGAGCCCCATCTCTAGAAGCCCGGCTCGCGAGATAGACAACTTAAATTCTTGGCCTAGAAGGAAAAAGATAAAAGCAATCCCTTGGTCCATCAAAGGAAGCTAAACCTCTATGACTTAGTATAGCAATGACTCTCACTTCACTCATATCTCAAAGCCCATTATGTCTCGCCCGCCTTAGGCCCACGAATCATTGCTAATGCTTTTCCATTTCGAATCAATAGCAAACAAAGCATTATTTGCTTCGGATTCAATTCCTGAAAATAATTCTATCACACATGGCATTCGAGTTCAAAGAACTCTCCCATAACTTATTGTGATATTAGCTTTCTTAGGAAAGATCTTTGGGCATCAGCGGCTCGGAAAGCTAGAAAGACTCAAGGAATAGTGCTTCAAATGTCGACTTGTTAACCTTTTCTCTTACAAAAATAAAAAAACTTTTTGATAAAAAGGACAAGCTATTTCGCGCCAGTCTAATTTCGCACCGGACACCTTTAGGCTGCTTGGTCTCTGCCACATAGCCTTTTCAGTTTGTCTGTCGAGTGCTCTTTTCCTTTATGAGTTCTTTCTTTCATTTCTTGTTATTATTATGTATGAGTACCGAGTAGTTTCCCACACTCCTGTGGGATCCTAGCATGACAAGTTTATGGAGATCTCCCGATGTAGGGACAAGATTATGCAAGTAGTAGGACGATTTGTACTTAATAAGAGGGGGAGGGCATAAGAGCACTACTATGCCCCTAAGCTCTTCTATGTTTGGTGGGATGCATCGAGAGATTGCTACCGGATAGATGTGGATCTCTACTAGGTGTTCTTGGCGGTGCGTGAGACCGTACCCTAAATCATTTGGGGACCTCACTAGTTACGTCAGGGGCTTTCCAGATTGAGACCTGGATAAGCTTAATGCCACATTGTAGAGACTGGATAAGGAGAGATCCTCCAGATCTATAGTGGCGTGGATGGCTCTAGGCTGAGAGGTCATTACCTAATACTTCTTTAGCTCCCATACTTAGTGTTTTCTCAAACAACACTCGCTCTGGTTATCTTACTCTGCTTGGTGATCATATGAGGCTTTTATTTCTATATTTATCTTTTAGTATTTATTTCAGTACTTTATTTTTCTAGATTTTTTATTTCCTCCACTTCAACCGTATTTAAAAAATCAAAAAATGTTTTCAAGCATATAGCAAGGAGATCAACGGTCGAGCCGATCCTTGTGAATCGACTCCACTCTCCCTATCTACAGCAGACAACCCTCATGTTAGGGATGATCAGGTTACAAATTTAAAACTTGGGTTTGAGCATTTATTTCCATACATAAATCCGGTGCATCACCTCTATTTGCGGTTGTCGGAGGGGTAAACCCCTTCATTTCTTAATGGCAACCTTCCTCTCATAGAAGTGTGAGGCCACACTTCCTTCCCTCACACGAAATGGAAAAACAAGAACCGAAGCCAAGACGACACTGCAGTGTGTCCATCTCCTGCTCCAGCTTCCTAGTTTCCAGAAGAAAAACAAGGGGCGGTTTGGAGACTTGGAGAGCACAGTTCAAAGCATGGATTGTGCGAGATGAGCCAAACCCTTGACAATTGAGACTCTGACAACTTATGTGGCTCAATGAAGCGACGAAGGTAAGAGAGAGAAGAGGTCTGCGCGACGTTGATGATGATGGAACAAATGACCTAAGCGGTGGAGAACGGCAGGATGAGTTCTCGGTGATGCTAGGTCAAACGTTAGCAACTCGCGTTCTTGTCACAAATGTAATATGAGGTTTGAAGCAAATGAGGTTTGTCAAGCCCGCACTTCGCTGCGGTTTAGTAAAAAAAGGCATAATAGTATATCTAGAGTACCGTATGGCCTCATTCGAATAAAAGAAGAAAATAATAGAAAAATAGTTGTATTATTCCTATCAACATTAGAAAGCTAAAAACAAATAAACTCATATTCTTTAGGATCCACCAACTCCATCCAATCCAATGAGACACGTGATAATTTTTATATTGTAATGTGAAACTTTTGTAACCTAAAAAAATTTAGATCTTTTAAAGTTGATATGAACTATAAAACCGAAAAAATTGATTGAAAGATTAGATTTTTTTTTGGAGCTAAACACACCCTCTAATAAATGCATTTTGAGTGCATTAAATTTTTCGTTTAGCTTCCCGATCATTTGAAACATGTCAGTCGTAAGATGAAGGATTTTCAAGGCATGTAGGTTAAAGATTTTAAATACAGTTTTCACATTAATGTGTAGTCTATATTCAAATAAAACAGTAATTAAAGGGTTTTATTTACCTTAATTGTAATTGGGATCTGCGGGTTATGACTCCTAATAAAACAAAAAAAATTGAAAATAAATAGATAATAAAATGAAAGAACAAAATTATCTCCAATTTAAACAAACAAAAAAAAAAACTAAAACAAAGGTCGTACAAAAAATATACAAAAAACTATAGGCTTAATTATAATTTACTCTCTTGTACTATTTTGACTCGTTCTGTTTCGTTCTTGGATTCTGACTCGGAACTACTCAGTCCTCAAACTATTGAATTCCATACACTTTAATCTAATTATGAGTCAACAACTCGTTCCAAGTGACATAATAACGTTAAATTAGTAGCGGTTTAGTGTTCTTTTTGAAAGATTTTAAAGTTTTGAATATTAATATACAAATATTTATACTTCGAGATAAATAAATAATTAAAGTTTTGTAACCCTGTCTCGCTTTACCTGCTCTTCTGCTCCGACCTTTACCTCGGGCAGCGGGGATTAAGAATTTATTAAATGGTTAATTTGAAAAAAGACAGAACATGTACGTGCAAAAACACACTTCATCTGTTGTGGGCAATTGGGTTTAGTTAGTTTCAGAACTAAACATTAAATCCTGGTTTTTGTTTGTCGGCTTGAGGTGAATTTTTTCTTCATGATTTTTTTAATGTTTTCGCACTCAATAGTTTTAGTCTGTGTTTATTGAGATGGTTAGGGGTTCACCGGAAGGGTTGGAAGGGTTAGGACTGGAAGAGTTCATATGGTGGAGCCGTAGATGGACAAAGGTAGTTGGGTGTGGTAGAGGTCAATTAGATATATAGAAAGCTTAGGGTTCTTATGTATAGATAAAAAAACTTCTAGAACCAAAATTGATGTTTTTTCTTAGATCAATTAATATTGAGACGGTCAAAAGAACAAACTGTATGACGGTGCATAGTTTAGGGACCAAGTCACATCGAGTCAGAATCCAGGAACCAAACATAATGAGTCAAAATAATACATGGATGTAAACTATAATTAAGCAAAAAATGTATGAATTTTTCCATTCAAAGCACTTACACATGCATAAAAAAGAACAGAGACACATTTAAAAATATATGGGTTTGAAGCATAAAAACTATAAATTATAGGATAGTAAGTGAATTTAACCCACAAAATCCATCACTCCACATGCACAAAAAAAAAGGACTTAATCAATCAGACATATAAATGATTAATGGGTTGATGGCTTGATGCTTCATTTTATAAGTTGTGCTCCATAATTATCAAATCGGAGAAAGGCGGGAGCATCAATTATAAGATAGTAACTGAGTTTAGTCCACCAACTTCATGACTACCTACATATGGCCGCTCCATATACAAATTTCCTTTACTATTCATTCAAGTTCATAAATGTATAGATAGAATTGGTATGTGAAAGGAAGAGGAGTTATTATTTATTTATTTTTTATACAAAAGGGATAGGAGAATGAGATACTGAAAGCTCGAATTTGAGACTTCAAGAAATATTTTCAGAAGCATGACCATCAGGCCAAATGCCCAGGACGAAAGAAAGAAGAGTTATAAAATACAGTTAAGATATTACTCCTAGATAATTTCAGGTGGGTTAATAAAATATAGATGATGCGAGAACCCTCTAGGTTTTCTGTCTTCTCTCTACGTCACTACCGCCACAGGCCATGTCTTGCCCCAGTATCGTGCGCCTCCAGAATGTCCTCTTCGCATGCGTTGACCCTGTGGTTCCCCTTGAGTCGTGGTCTCGCTTTTTCGCGGTGAAGTGCGCCTGTCTGCTTCGATCTGCTCCCGACTTCCAGTATTCCCGACGGAGGCGATCTCCTCCTGTGGTTCTGACCATATCACGCAGCACCGCTCCTCCTAGTGGTGCTAGGCTCGACCGCGCGATATCCTTACTGAGTTCTGGTGTTGGGTCCCATCTGGTTAAGTATTAGTTTCAAGCCAATATTTGGTCCGATGGTTGGTTTGGTATGAAAGTGGTGGTTCAAGATTTACTAGCAAGACTGAGCAAGGGCTGAGCAAGGGCTCGAGATACTCAGGTCGATTGTATTGGTTTCATTCATCACTCAAACCATTATTTATAGGGCTTTAAAACCTCTAATACAATCAATGTAGAATTAATGTGGGTAAAAGAAAAATCATGAGTTACATAAATAAATATAAGGAAATGAAATATTTTAAATGTGAATGGATGCAAATAAGAATGTAGACATTCATAATAATTATTTGTAACACTTTTCCTTAAATATCCAATATTTTGTATAGAAATGTGAGGTGATGTCTCATTAAAAATCTTATCAGAAAAACCAAAAATTTATGCCCAAAGAGAAAAGAGCACATCGCGCTCGCTTTATTATGTTTTATTATGTTGACATGGACAAATCGAAGCCTAAAAAGACCCAATGCCAAACGGGAACATGCACGTAGGCTTTCATAATGTCATCACTACAATATTTAATACGAAGAGCGACCACCCAAAACTAGAATGTAATCATTTATTATTATTATTATTATTATTATTATTATTATTATTAAAAGGCAACGTAAAAATTTATTAAGTTTTTTTTTTTATTTATAAAAATTACACGAACACCAAGAAATGACTTGGTACAAATTACTCAAAACATTTGACAAAATAAAATTTTGGAGGTTTGTGTTTATTACTCCTCTGTACCCTAAAAAATGCATCATTTATATTTTAAGTTATCTTTTAAAGATTATCTTATTTTTTATTTTAACAAAATTTATCCTATGAAAGTAACTAATTAGCCCTAGGTATTAGTGAAGTCATCATCTTTTCACTTTCACTAAAAATATGTTTTGAAATTTCCATAACTCAGTTTTCACTTTTTAATTTTTATGTAAAAGTAAATTGTGTATCTTTAAGAATACAAATAGAATATTAAATTACGTATTTAACAAAATAAAAGTTTTGGAGGTTTGTGTTTGGGAAGACATAGCTTGAAGGAATCCGTCTAGATCTCGGGCTTGTAGAAGTGAAATTGCACAGTTCACATTAAAAGGCGCGAGAAAGGAAATTCAGATGTCCTTTCTTTTTCACACAAACAATATGATAGGATGCACATTCATTTTGACACCATCTTACTAAAAACTTATAATGTATTCTCTGTCAAAAGTTTGACCGTTTAATTTTATTGTTTAAATATTTAATATTTAATTAAAAAAATATTTGAGAATGAATGACGTTTATTCTATATCACATGATTTTTGCCGAATCAAATGAAGAACTAAGGACTAAGTCCTTAGTCATGATGTTTAACGACTCTAAACGAGAATGAGCAAATCCAACGGCAAACCTAGGAGGAAACAAATGTCAAAAAAAAAAAAAAACGGCAACAATATAAATATTAAAAAACACCTAATGATAAAAGATTGTATTAGCAAAGTAAAGCTCGTCAAATGCTGGAAGAGGAGAGGATCCGCCAGGAGAAACTTCGAAACAAATCTTCCACCACCTAGCCTTATGGCTTCATGTAGGTTCCCGTTCGTAGGATACTCAATCTCAAGGTAAAAATACACTCAAGTTGTGCCAGATAAACTTGAAAACGTCTATTCTCTACATAAGAATCTGGGTAGAAAGTAAAAGTCCAGAGTACCTCATGCCAACATAGCCTCCTAAAGCAGCAATCAACCCACATCAATTGCCAATGCATCCAAGCCATTACACAATACTGAGCGTACAAGGGAGGCTCTAGACCCTTCACACTTAGAATATTACAGATCATTGCTCCAGGTAAGGTGATCTTTCGCTCGACCCTGCCGTTCTTAGAACCTTTGCTTCCTGCTCCACCTTCGCAAGACCGAAACGTGCCCTCTTCCAACTGCATCCCACACCACTCAAACTCCTGACTCTGAACCACGAAATCCACCAAACTAATCAAATCAGACGAGTCCCATTTTTCCAACCACCCAAACACGATCGTAAAAAATACAGCATAGGTGGATGAAGTATATCTTCCCCACCAGCCACCAAACATCATAACAATCCAAGTTTGGATCATCGAGTGAAGCTTTCAAACAACCACCACAAACAGGAGGCTACGCCCCACAATTTCCACATCGGTGAGAATGAAATAAACATCATTGCCCCTACAATCGACAAACACATCGAGGCTACAAGAAGAATCCATAACCAACACAATCGAGCCAGTGGTGGTGGTCCGACGCTCTCCAACCACCGAACCGATGAGAAAAGCCTGAGACACTTCAGGGCCACTATGTTAGAGTAATTAGAGGAAGAAGATGAGAGAATATGAGGTGCTAACCCAACTTTGGTTGCACAAGCTCTTTATATACTAAATAACAAACCTACTGCTAGTTGTACTAGGAATAAAAAACAAGTAGAGAAGCTTAGAACACTTATACCTAATGACTTTAGAAATCCTAACAGAACTAGAACTGTCACTATTAGAAAAGCTGTCAAAACCAACGGGCTGAACCAACGGGCAATTTAGCCTATTGGTACGTACCAACAGGCTAACCCATTGGTAAATTCTCTGGTAACAACATACCAACGAGTCAGCCCGTTGGTATGGCCGGAATATAGGATACCAATGGACTGACCAGTTGGTATTCGTACCAACGGGGTGGCCTGTTGGTACTAGTACCAACGGGCTGACCAGTTGGTACTAGCCATACCAACGGGCTGACTCGTTGGTTCAGGAATAACATACCAACGAGTCAGCCCGTTGGTACGTTGCACTATTTAGTTTTTTAGATTATATTAAATAAATTAATGTTTTATATATGTCGAAGTGGTTGCCGAGTTCTGGTGGTTGCTGGGTTACTTTCGAAATCTAAGGTTGTGGTTTCGAATCTCCGTGATGTTATGTTTTTGAACTATTTAGCTATTTAGATTATGTTAAATAAATTGATGTTTTATATATATATCAAAGTGGTTACCGAGCTCTGGTGGTTGCTGAGTTTCAATCGAAACTGAAGGTCGTGGTTTCGAATCTCGGCTGGACATTTAACTACGAGTCAGCTCATTGGTATGGCCGGAATATATAGGATACCAACGGACTGACCAGTTGGTATTCGTACCAACGGGCTGACCAGTTACTAGTACCAACGGGCTGATCATTTGGTATTCGTACCAACGGGCTAACCAGTTGGTACTAGCCATACCAACGGGCTGACTCGTTGGTACTAGCCATAACAAATAGGGCTCTTTTGTAAGTTTATTAAAACTTGGAGGTTTAAATAATTATTTCTATAATATATGATATTTATAGGAAAAGAAAGAAAGAAAAAAAAAAGAATCAGATATGCTTTTGACGAGTTCTAGTCTTCTCTTCTCCGATGAGAGTGGAAGGAGATCGATGGGAGAGGGGAAACGGAGCCGGGCGCCGGTCCTAGAGCAACGACGGCGTCGCTACGGCGGATACATTACCGGTGAGCGACCTTGGCTGGTCTTGGGCCGCGAAGAGGAGAGAACAGATGGGATCACAATCCCGATCCATCGTGCCCGTCGGATTATGGAGGCGGAGAGTGAGGGACCGCCGACCTTGGGTTTCGCCGGTGAGGAAACCACTGGGGCTGGGGTCACCGGGCTTGGAGCTTGCCGACAGTCAGAGGAGTTTGAAGCGAAGAAGATTGGAAAGTAGGAGCCGGAGAGATCACTCGCCGGAATGTTGAGGCTAGTATCGAAGAGGCTTCTAGGGTTGGCGGTGCCGCCGTGACAACTTCAGGTTTTGCCGCCGCGTCTGTACCATGAGAACGTGATCGACCACTACAACAATCCTCGCAACGTCGGGTCTTTTGACAAGAATGACCCCATGATCGGTCCCGGGTTGGTCGGTGCACCGGCGTGCGGAGATGTGATGAAGCTGCAGATTAAGGTGGACGAGAAGACGGGTCAGATTGTTGATGCTCGCTTCAAGACCTTCGGTTGCGGCTCCGCGATTGCTTCTTCTTCTGTGGGTATGTGATTTTCGTAACCTTTTTTCATGCTTGTTTGTCGGATAAAAGTTAGATGAAATCATTGTGATCTGGGATTTAATTGGCCTTTTGTTTCCCCCTGGTAATTGTAACCTTTCATTCGCTTCTTGATTTTTGAAAATTTCAAGGACTCTCGAGTCTTGTGGTTATGCGATGTTTAAAGGTTCATTTTAGGTTTCTTTTTTTTAGGACAAAGCTAGGATAGTTCTTGATAATATATCAGATTGATATCATTGTTGTTGTATCTTGCGTAGAAATATGAGATTAGAGGGGTAGTGGCTGCTGTAGAAATTGTCGGGCAATCTGCAGGCCTTGCGAAGACATCTAAATTCTGATACTCTATCTGTCTCATAATTGAGACGGTTTCTCTAAAAAAGCTATGTCCCAAAAATGAATGGCTTTCTTTCAATCTATGTAGTCCCAACCACTGACACATGCATCTATTCTACTGATGCTTTATGACATATACTCATTCTGTAGATGACTTGCTGTAATTGTTTGATTTTGTTAAGGGCAAAACAAGATGAAACATTAATGCTTTGTTTATGTGATGCATCTATCATTAGTATATACAAAAGACAAAAGTATCAACAAACTTGGGACAGAGGGATTACTCTTCTTTGATACTTGAGAGCATGCTCTTCCTTTCATTCTAGTAAAGTTTGTTTTATAGTTCTTCAATGTACTTGTTAATTTCAGTGCGAGTATAATGCAGCAGTACGTTTTGTCCCTTTGAAAATATATGTCATTGGGTTATTTCGATCCGGATGATTTTCTTTTCTTTTCTTTGTACATGGCCCATCATGCTTAGGGTTAAGTCACAGAGTGGATAATCGTCTATTTAATGTTTATGTATTCTCCTTTTCATGGTCTAGTTTCTTTTTTCTTTTTCTTTTTTAGTTAGTTTACTTTGGTTTACCCTTGCTTTTAGCCCAATAGTTTCAGTGGGCTACTTGGAATATTTGGAATCTTAGAGATTTTGATTATGCTGTCTTGTAAATAACAGTTCCACATGCTTAATGCTCATAGCTTCTCAGCAGAGAGCTCGTAACATGAATTTTATCTCTGTGTTGTAGCTACTGAATGGGTGAAAGGCAAGCAGATGAAGGATGTTGTGTCCATAAAAAACACGTAAGTATTTTGATGTTAGTTGATTGCTGAATGTAGTAGGGAGTTTGCTTAAGTCATTTTGTGCTCAGACCTTTACATATCCAATGTCCAGGAAGGCTTTCTCCCCTTCTTTTTTCTTAAATGGCTTTTACAAATGCTATTTTAAGTAGCGTAACGGGAATCATACATACCGTATAATTAGTAGCTAAATGACAAATTTAACCACGGTGCTTCCTGCACTAATGTGATTCAAACTTGCGTATGTTATTTAGGGAGATTGCGAAGCATCTCGCGCTTCCACCAGTAAAGCTTCACTGCAGCATGCTAGCTGAGGATGCAATCAAGGCGGCTGTAAAAGATTATGAAGCGAAACGTGGCCGAATAAATGGCAGCTCAGAAGCTACAAGCGGTGAGAAGGAGGTAGTTGCCTGAAACTAACAGACCAAGCTGTACCGAACAAAGGTGTAGATTTTTAAAAGGTACCGATAGTTGGAACTCAGCTGGCACCCTATTTGTTGAATAAGAGTTTGTAGAAGCTGTACTGGACTGTTTATAGTTTTTGTGTGCTTATCTGCGAGCAACTTAATATGAGTGCCATACAGCAAACTTAGCTGTGGAACTCTGGTTTTAGTTGTGAGTGTTTTTTCGAAATTTGCTCTCTAATTTTTTCTTTGTGAATGTTTGATGACATGATTAGTTTGTGAGATTGATGATGATGGAGCTCTGGTGCCTCCAATTCTGGCGTGATAAGTAAGCACACTTTAATTTGTCTAAGCTACGGTCATTGCCGGTCTTCCGTTGGGATAAAATGAATGAGTAGAATAATAGTATGAAACAGAATAAAAACTCAAAGGAAGGCTTTCAATCCTGTGAACTCACATTACAACATCAACCCACTATAAGTTGATAGGTCGGTCTAAGTAAAGCCCAAAAACCTAACTTATTTCGTGCTGTACTGTACTGTACACCTCCTCCCTCCAAACAAATTTACTTACTCAACAAGAAACCTAACTTAGTTCGGTTTTGTGGACCTATTACGAAATTGATCTCGTTTCTTTGCCTCCAAGATATTGGTTCCCTTAATTAATTCAAAAGAGGGAATGGTAGTTATTTTTACAGTGTGTTGTGTTTTAGAGTTTTGGTCTAATTTAAAACAGGGCACATGGTTCCATCCCATCTCATTCTTATCCATAGACATAGAGCAGAGGAGGGTTATCAAAAAATAATAATAATACTGTAATAATAGAGCAGAGGAGGACATGTGATATTGCATTGGTGTCACTGCTCAATAACTGTGGGCTTTTCAACCCTCGTCTGCCCTGCCCTCTGTTTCAAAAACCCTCCTCCACTTCTCATCAACTTTTGCTGGTCACACACAATCTCAATTTTGTGGAGATACCCAATAAGATTCGACCCAAAACCAAAGGGATGGTTGAAGTTGAAACGACAGGCTAAAACTAACAGCGCCGCACCACACCACACCACCGCCAATGGGCCCAGTCCAGTCCAGCCCTCCCCCTAACGCCGATAGAATGAATACAATATATAAATACATTAAAATAAAAAATAAAAAAGTCGGGTCGGTTTCGTTGCATTCCGTTCCGGTTGGTATAAAAACACGCTGGACTTTCTTCTCTCTTCTCCAAGCAACTCCAACCTTCAAATCCCAATTCTACTCTGATTTCTCATTTCATCTGCTTTCCTACTTTCCTACTTTCCTTCCCTTCCCTTCCCTTCCCTTCCCTTCCCTTCCTCTATAATCCCATGGATTCTTACACTTTATAAATCACCTTCTCTGATTTCATTATTTCTTTCTCATCATCAATCTCCACTCTATTCCATCATCTTCTTCTTGTAGTTGTACATACATACCTCCTACTTTTCTTGTTACAAACCTAATTTCTAGGTTTTTTAATTTTCTGTTGCTGCCTCCCATGGCTTATGATCACCAAAACTTGTTTCTACCTTCCTTCCAACTCCCCGTTGGCTTCATCTCCCTTGGGGATAAGAACCTCCCCTGCCTTCCTTCTCCGGCAGAGTCGTCGGATTCCTCCTCCGTCTCCACCTTCGACGATCGACAATCGTTGGCCTCCGACTGCGAGAGCAGCGTCACTGGCTCCGCCTGCGACCAGACGCCGTGCTTTGCCGACGGGCTTCTCCGATTGTTTGAAGGGGACAGGGCGCACGATCTCATCAAGCGCAGGTTCTTGTTTGGTTTGGGTCCGGTTGTTGGGATGGACACTCAGATCTCTGGGATCTACAGAAATGGATTCTCAGGAGTCACATGGGGAGCAAGGCTCCAGGCCTTCCAGATTTTCCTCAAAGCGATGGAGAAGAAATGTGGCGGTGATGCCAATGTGAAGTATGCTTGGCATGCTTGCTCTCCTGAAGAAGCTCTCAAGATTATGGAACACGGTTTCGGCCGCTGTGGATTGGCGGAGGACAATGGGCTCTACGGCTCTGGAGTCTATTTCACTCCCGATGATTCACCACTTGATTGGTGAGAATTTAGAAATTCATTGATTCCTTTTCTTTTCCTCATTAATTTATCGGCCTTCAATTAGTAATTAGTATCAGATCGATCTTAATTACTTTGATTCTTTCTTGTGTGTTAAATTAATTTCAGCATTAGGAATTCTGTGCCTGATCAGAACGGGCAGCAACACCTGTTGCTTTGCCGTGTTATACTGGGGAAGACGGAGGTGGTACCGCCAGGTTGCTCTGGGCAGAGCCATCCCAGTTCTGCAGAGTTTGACTCAGGGGTCGACAATTTGACCAAACCTAACAAGTATATCGTCTGGAGCACTCATATGAACACGCATATTTTGCCAGAGTACGTTTTGAGTTTCCGATCTCCTTCTTTACCAGGTAAGAATGTTAAACAAATGTATTCCGCTTTCTTTTTGTTTAATTAATTTTCTTTTTCAAAAGAATACGAATGTTGATTTTTGGTCGCGGAATACTTTTCTTGATTTGATTTTCTGTTTGTTTGGCGGTTTAGAGTTTCTTCGGATGCAAGCAAACTTGAAGAAACCGACTTCACCGTGGATGCCGTTTCCAGCTTTGATCTCCGCTCTCTCCAAGTTCTTGCCGCCTTCCGCTACAGCTTTGATCTCCAAGTACCATAAAGACCACAAGGTAGTTAGTTACCTTTGGAATTTAAGTTATTTTAATACTGTTGTGGTTTTCATGTTCTTAATTTGTTTCTAAAAAACTTTTTCTTGAACGTCTTATATATCTTGCAGGAGAAGAAATTATCAAGGCGTGAACTCATAAAGCGTGTAAGAGAAATTGCTGGAGACAGGTTGTTGATTGAACTCATCAAGTCTTTCAGGGCAAAGGTGTGTTCAAAATACATTATTTCACCCCTCGTTTGGGAATCCAATCTTGATATGGCTTGCTTTACCTATTTTAATTAAGATTCTAAAATGCGCTTCATGAAATAAATAATTTAGTGGTAAGCATGTCTTAGTAGAAGTTGGGAGAGGGGATGATATGGGTTCCCTTTGGGGATTCGTTCTTCCTAGACTAAGCATTTAGTTGAGAGATAAAAAATGGAGTGTGGTATTAGCATGAGGTCATCTTTATGGACGCATCCCCTTACACTGATGGTAATGCCTAACATTAACATAATAGTAATAGTTAATGGAGTCAACTGTTCACCATTGGATGGTTAGGAAAGTCTAAGTTGCAGCTCTTGGCTCCCACGTCCGAGCATCTTGGCCTCTCCGCTCTCGTGTCCGTGCACCTAGCATTTGCAAGCACTAGGGGTTTAGTCTTGAGGTTCGGACTTGGAACTACATGAGTCTCAGGGTCTGACAAGAAGTGTCTCGGCCCATGCATTACTCCGTCCATATGGTAACACGTGGCCACATGCGCCAAGATCCGGTACGCGGGCTTGAAGCTTGTTCTTCTTGTCCGAGACACTAGTTGCATGAGAATCGGGCTGAGGTGACATCTTAAGGGGGTCTCGAGGGGACCTCGGCCCCAGGTCCCTCACCAACTGATTAGGCGTATGTTTTGATTAGCGGTTGAAGAACAAGGACATTACTAATACTAATTTTAACCAAACATTGATCTCACCTATTGGTGAACCTATGGGTGTACAGGGATCAGGCCGAGCTCGAGTCCATTATACTCGAGCTCAACCTTTTTTAGCTTATCGATACTACTTGTGTTCAACCTCAAATTCCTCTAGTCCAATTTATTAGGCTCAAGCTCCACTCGAGCCCTATATTGCCTGGGCCCCTGGGGATCTGTTTGGCTAAAGGTTGTTTTTTTCTTGGTGCAGTTGAAGGGTGACTTTGGACAAGAGTAAGTGGTGTGGATGACTCAGAGAAGAGGCGGTCTGCTTACAGGGTAAGCAATTTACAGAAATGAAGCGTGGGCATGGGGCATTTTGTAGCACGGACTAACATTGCACAAAAATTCTCCATACAGACATAGAAACAGATACACATGGTACTATTGTAACTGTCAATATAGGAACCTGTTGTTCAGTCCTCATTAGGCTAGGCTACCCTTTGATGTTACATTCGCAGAAGTCGTACATAGGTTTTGAGTTTGTTGACATTTTTGTTTGGAGGAAAAAAAAAAAAAAAAAAAAATGCAATGTTCAAAATCTTATACTGGTCACTGTACTGTTTTTTGAACGGTATGAGATAGTACCAGCGTATTAGCGATATCTCAGATGTACCGGTGGTTATAAATATATATACAATGGAAAAAAGTATAAGGTGCCCATTTGTAACTTGGAAAAAAAAATTGTTACTTGTGTATTTAACCATTAAATTGCCAAATGTTTCATCTAAAATTTAAAAAATGAAACATGTGTCTCTTAAAGTGTTGGGAGATTCTGTGTAGAAAATGGAGAGTGAAACTTTCTTACATTTTACCTTCAGCAAAGTTCATCTCTTTCACATAAATGTTCTTCCAGATCTTATTACTCTTTCCGTCTCATTTTTATTTTTATTGAAACATTTTATTTCGGCACAGGATTTTAGGAGGTTTTTTGTTTCCTCTTCTACCTTGCTAGGAGGCTTCATCTCATCCTCTCTCTCAACCTTCTCTCTCTACTTGTAGGCTTCTATCTTATGGCTATTTCTTTCAATTCCTTCGGCCAATTTATTGTTTAATAAATAAAAATAATTTTCAAAATGAAAACAAAAAAGAAACTGAATAAAAAGATATCCATATCACTACAGTTTCATCACTGCCACAACAAATCTTCTCCACCATCATAAATGTCACCGTAAGAACAACTAACTGGCAACCGCGAGTGGAGGAGTCGGAGGTGGTAGATCGAGCAGAAATATAGGCACCCATGAGTTCAGTTGGAAGAAATCTGATTCTGTCATCTACATCTGTTTCGGGCCAAGACTTCCTCTCGGTCATTAGCAGAGAGATGGAAGAAGACGAGAAACCGATGCCCGATGGATTCGAGCAGAGAATCGAAAAAGGAGCTACTTATCTGAGGCTTGGTCGCCTAGGAACTCATCACCATTGTTGTTATAGTCGGCATTAACACTGCTTCTTCTTCTACACATCAAGAACAACAACGATGTCATGTTTAAGCTGCCTAAGAACTTGTTCTTTTAGGTTGACCTGTTGTTGTTTTTTTGGTTTTTTTATTTTGCGGAGGTAATTGCAGATCGTAGATTAAAGCAAATGAGGGAGGCAAAGAGGTTACATGGTTAGCAAATTCAAGATGAAGAACAAAGAACATATAACTCAGGGAGAGAGAATTCTGTAAGTGGGGGAGATGATCCACGTGTGAGCTTTGTTGGTTGATAGAGAGGATGGTAAGAAGCATGTGGGGATGGCTGTAGAGAGAAGTAAAGAAATAGTAGAAAGTAATTAAAAATCATTTTACTAAGAGATAAAAAAGTAAATGAATGTGTAAAAAGTTATCAAAAAAGGAAACGTTTCAATAATTTAGGGATAATCTAAGAAAGAAAGTGTTTAAAAAATTTAGGGATGAATGGAGTATTTATTTATTTTTTCTGAAACTTGTTCTTCGGTTAATTATCTACCCATCAATTTGTCTTTGTTATCCTTGAAAGTTGTTTGTCTTTGCTTCATCTCCCCCTTCTCTGCCTTACTGCATCTACATCTCTCCATATCTCCGACCTCATCCTTCCATTCCACAGCGGCGTTGTTTCAGTGGTGGCTCAAACAGTG
>JBBYHH010694203.1:0-10093 GCA_038382905.1 Daphne laureola
ATTTAATCTATATATTTTTTTCTTCTATATTTTGATATATAAAGTTAAGTAACATATATACATAAGACCCATCAATGTGTCTAGTTTCTAAAAATATTTTTTACAATTTTTTTGAAAAATTTCTTCCTAATAAAAAATTAAATCAAACAAAAATTTAAAAATCAAACGTAACTATTAAATAGAGATAAAAGAAATATTAAATTTGGATCGATCAAAAAAATAATAATTAAATTGTCTTTTCGACATAATTTAGTCTTGATTTTACACGGAAAGCCTTCTAAAAATATTAAGTTTGAACGCGTCCGTAAATCATTTGCACCTCTGATTTTTTTTTTTTTTTTCCCCTTTCAGTTTACCTTGTTTCTATTTTTGGCTAGCTAATAGTAAAATTTTGTTTTCCATTTCCATCCGTAAAAATCATTCACACCTCTGATTTCTTTTTCATTCAGTTAATCAGACTAAACTTTTTCTTTCTTTCTTTCTATTCTTTTTCTTTTCTTTTTCTCATATAGGTTGTGTTGGCCGCCAATTTTTTTGGGAGAAAAATGAGATGTATTTTAATTTAGATTATTTTAATTTAGATTTGATGTTTGGTGAAAGAAAATTTGGAGGAAAGTGTTGAAATGATTGATTTTTAATAGTTTGTTGATGTTTTTTCCCCCTCAGAGAACACACCTTCAGTTTACGTTTTCCACTCTCACCTTTTATTATACTTTTTTTTTAATAAATAAAATCAACTAACTTATCCTTGAAATCAAATCTTTCTTTCAATTTTATTTTAATAAGTTTGAAAATAATTTCCATTTGAATGAGGCTTCGTTCAGTGAAGGTTGGATTTTTTTTTTTTTTGGGAAATTTGAAGATTTATATTTTAATTGATAGATGAGATATATGTGAGTAGAGAAATTTGAAAAAAATATTATTTTATAAAAAAATTGATAGATTTAAGGTTGTTAAATGTATTGGGATTGAGAAAGTTGAAAATTTATTTTGGGGAAATTGGGTAGTGAACTGAGGGTGAATAAATGCCTAGCTAGTAGAAATTACTTGTAAAAGAAAATATTTGTTAAATATTTGTTTTGAATTATTTATCTTTATAAATATTTTAGTCAAATATTAAATTTTAAAATATAAAAAATAAATAGTGTAATTTTTAAAGTATGAAGGGAGTATTATTTTAAAGAAAACTACAGTTATCTAAAAAAGGATGTAAAATAAAAAATCTAAAACAATGAAGCCTACTTTTGGTAAAATAATAAATCCAAGTGTTATTTATACAACTGCTAAAAAATCTGTAACAGATTTATCAAAATGATTTTTAAAAACTTACTTTTGTTAAGATGGATGCTTAGTTAGAGGACTTAGCAAGAAGCCAAGTGTCAAACTTCTAATGGAAGCAGCTGTGGAAGCAAACTGCCATAGCAATGGCATTTCCGTAGTTCTTTTGATTTGGCTATAAAAAACATGCTCACTTTTGTCTTTTAGCTTGAGCCTATGTAACTGAAATGTTCTACTCTTAAAACAATAATTTTTGTTTTTAAGTTCCGACAAGTCATAATACTCCGTAAACACCGTAGAAGCAAGGTGAAAAGAAACAATCAGCTTGCTATATAAGTGTTTTGAATTTCATTCCAGCGTAATACAGACCTATTTTCACTATTTACCAGTTAAATATACGCCAATATATGAAGAGCACCTACGTTGATCACAACACCAATTAGCTGTTATGGGTCGGACGAGAGTTACAATTTTAAAGATTCTTATGATTGTTTCCTTCATCATGATCATTTTGCTCCACTTTTTTGGTAAAAGATCATTTAAATTTTAAATCTTCTTATTTCCCGCATGTTCACTTGTGAAAAAATTATGAGTTTTAATTTGTTTATTTATTTTATGAATTGATGAGTATTAACTTTAAGAGTAACTTTAGAGTTGCAGTTATTTATACGACATACCACCGTCTTTTCCGTCAACACCTTCCATCACTAATTGGTCTTCAATCTTCATCTCCGTCTCTATTAACTAACATATTAAGACAACTCGATATTTCATGGAGACCTTGCCCCTTCGAGATCTTCACCATAGTCATGCTTTTTGTTTCCGTCAACAATATCCGTGTATATTTGCCATCACCGTAATATTTCTAATGACTTTATATTATCTTATAAATTATCACCTCAATCGATTTTATCATTTCTCATGAATAAGATTCAGTTCAGACTAAATATTAAGAAACATATGGATTCACACATTTTCGGGCCGCCAACACCACCACCACCATGAATATAGCCGCCTTATAATTCAGGTGATGTTGATGTTTATCAAGCACGCCAACGTTGCTGATCAGGTATAAGAAGATGTTGATCACCATGTAAATCAATATTTATTCTGCCGATATTGTTTAAGATAAGCCGTCATGTTGATCAATATTTAATGTTGATCATGCACAACAACGTTACTGATCAGATGTAAGGAGATGTCGATCAACCATACATATGAACATTTATTCTAGTGATGTTGTTCAGACAAACCATGATTTTAATCAACATTTAATGCTGATCAAGCAGGACAGCGTTGCTGATCAGGTGTAAGGTGATGTTGATCACCATAAAGATCAATATTTTTTTGTGGCGATGTTGTTCAAGACAAGTCATGATGCTGATCAATATTTAATGTTGATCAAATACAACAACGTTGTTGATCAGATGTAACGAGATGTTGATTAACCATGCAGATCAATATTTATTTTGGGGATGTTGTTCAAGACAAGTAATGATGTTGATAAACATTTAATGCTAATCAAACACGACAATATTGTTGATCACAAATTGTGAATGACAGACTTATAAATAAACGATGCGCAAGTGCGCAGACTATGATGTGTGCAGTTTATCCTGAACTAACTTTAATTATGAGAGGAAAAAATTGATGTGAATATAGATTTGGAGTTTGTTTCTTAAAGTGAATGAAGAAGGACTATTGTTTTTAGCACTTGAAATAAGGGCTTTACCTAGTGGATTAATCATTTTGGTTTATCTTATGTAGTTGAAGAACTATTTGCAATTTATGTCTGAGTTGTTTAAATTAATTCAATTTATTTTTATACATAGACGTAGGGTGATTGAGGATGATGGAGACTTAAACACAAAACTTTCACCTCATCTCCTATAAGTTTAGCCACACGGCTAAATGCTGGGACTAAATTAATTCATTTGAATAGTTTTTTTTTACTTGTCCATTGTTTGCAATGGTTAGGATTTACTATTCGGGAAGGGTTGGTTGTCTTTTCTTTATAACTGTTTTTTTTAACAGTAATTTTTTCATTTAAAGACTACTTTCTCCCTCCGAGATGGAGGAAGGAGAAGTGCCTGAAAGGAAAGAAAGGAGGGAAAGAGGAAAAGAACATGTGTTGATTGCGACAGGGGTAACACGCATCACTTGGCTGCAATGGTCCATGTTCCTTTAAAACAACAAAACAGAGATAATTAACGCAAGACTACAGGTTCCAACATGAGGGGGTTCACCTGCACTTACAAAAAGGGAAGATCAGATGCCCGTTAGAGGGTTTAGTAGCCAATCCATCCAGCTACATTTGAAGTCATATCACCTGTTGGATATCCACATATAAGAGACCCATTGAATCGAGCCGAGGGAGAGGCTAGGAGAGCCGGATTGATCTTTAAAGATTAGTTTGTTCCTTTTTTTCTAAATCATCCAAGCTGTGACAATTCGGATTGCATACCATATCTGAGCTTGTAGCCTTGACAGGTTCGGCGGATGTATCATAAGTAGAACGTCTTTTGTGGTGATGTCTTTGAACTGGCCCATCTGACACCAGCTGCATATCAAATGCCAAGTTAAGGATGCAAAAGGACAGATGACAAGAGTGTGATTTGTTGTTTCCAAGCCGAAGGCGCATCTCGGGCAGTCCGTAGTTGGAAGATGAACCCCTCGCCGAGTCAGCTGCTCCTCTGTTGGAAGTCTGTCCATCAAAGCTCTCCAGCAGAATATGTTTAGTTTTTTTGGTAGCCATGATGAAGATGTGCAGATGGCTGAAAGGCTGCCGGAAGTCTAGCATTTTTTTGTCGGCCTCCGTCGTTAGTTGGGCCACCTTAAAGACTCTTGATGTGTGAGAGGTGTATTCCCATGAATCTGATTGACCTGCAATTAATTTTAAAGAAGACAAAGCTGACATAAAATTTTTTAGTTCTCATTCTTCTCTCCTCCTCGGCCTCCTCCTCCATCGTGGAGCCCACTGCCAACTCAAACCATCTCATTCCCCTCTTTCTACCACTTTACATAGTGGATCAACTTCCAGCCTAGCTAACCTTGGGAAATAAATTTGTAAAGGGGTTGAACCCACACATGTATCCTCCCAAAATCGAATATGATTCCCATCTCCTAGTTTTCTTCTAAAATAATTTGAGAAAGTGACTCCCGAATCCTCCAACTCCTTCCCTATTCTAATTATGTCATTCCACACTCCATTTGTAAGGCTACCTTCTTTTATCTCCAAATTCACTTTCTCCCCATATAAATTTTTGATCACTTTAACCCATAAGGCATTATGCTCGACCTTAAACCTCCACCACCACTTCCCTAATAAAGCTCTATTTTTTGCCCCAAAACTCCCAACCCCCAGGCCTCTATCTTCTTTTCAACTAAGAACACAATCCCACGAAACCCAAGAGATACATTTCTCTTCCCCCTTCCCACCCCAGAAGAATTTTTGTCTGATACTCTCAAGTGTTTTAAAAACTCTCACCGAAGCATGAAACACAGAGAAGAAGTATAGAGGCAGTGAGCCGATAATTGATTTCAGCAGAGTATGTCTTCCACCAATCGACAGGTTTTTTTGTTTCCAGGATGATAGTCTTGCTTTCACTTTATCCACCACTGAGGACCATGAATCAATTCTTGACATTACAGCTCCAACTAGAAGACCCAAATAAAGAAATGGCAAGGAACCTGTTGCACAACCCATATTAGCAGCCAAATTGGAGATTTCGTTTGAATCTGTACCAACTCCATATAGTCTGCATTTTTTCAAATCAAGCTTCAGACCCGATACTTGTTTAAAGAATTTTAAGATTCTGAGGAGGCACGCTAGATTCTGAGCTCCCCATTCCCCAAAGAAAATTGCATCATCTGCGTATTGAAGATGAGAGATTTGAAGCCCATGATCTCCCAGCTTTAATCCTTTGAACATATTCTGATCCTTTGCCCCTTCCATCATAATGTGTAGATTTTCGGCTACAATGAGAAAGAGGAAAGGAGAGAGTGGATCTCCTTGTCGAAGACGTTTCTGCATCTTAAATTCTCGAGTGGGTGACTGGTTGACTAATATAGAAACTGAATTTGATGTGAGGCATCCTCTGATCCACCTTATCCATTTATCACCAAAACATTTGCTTCATTGAGGAAAATAGGAAATCACAATTGACACTATCGATAGCTTTTTCAAAATCGACATTGAAGACAAATGATTTCTTCTTTGTAGCTTTTGCGAAGTTGATCAGTTCATTTACCACCACGACACCGTCTAAAATCTGCCTGTTTTTCAGAAATCCCGACTGTACCTCACTTACTACTTTGCCAATAACTTTCTTTAATCTTTCGGCAAGAATCTTTGCAATCACCTTGTAATGACATCCCATTAGACTCACTGGCCTAAAGTCATTTAATCCCACCGGGTCCTTGACTTTCGGAATCAGAGCCACAAATGAAGCATTGCATCCCCGACCAAGTTTGCTTGAATACTCAAACTGTTGCACTGCTTTTATGAAATCCCCTCCAACTAAGTTCCAATTGGCTTTGATGAATTTAAAGGACATTCCATCAGGACCAGGGGCTTTGCCTCCACAGCAGTTCCAAACTGCTCACTTTATTTCCTCCACTGTTAGAGGAGCTTCAAGTTGTTGTTGATCCAGCTGATCTAATTTTTTGAACTTTGAGTTGTGGAAAGAGGGCATGTTGGTGTCCTGTTCTATGTACAGAAGCTTGAAGAAATTATGAACATATTCTTTAATTTGCAACGGATTTTCTGACCAACTCCCATAAATAGAAATCTCATGAAATGAATTTTACCTTTCCCTTTTCTTTATAGCCATATGAAACAAGCGGGAGTTTTCATCCCCCTCTATTGCCCATTTGATCCTTGATCTCTGGTGAAGCATATTTGTCCACATTTTTTCTGCTATTATCAGGCTCGTCTGATATTATAGTCTTTCTTTACTTTCTGCTTCATATAGAGGACGAGAATCTAGCAATATGTCCCAGTCTTCTTTACTTTGTCTTAGATCCTTAACCATTGCTTCGATGTCACCACAGTTTTAATTCCTCCAGAGTTTGATTGCAGATTTGAGGCTTTTGATTTTTTCTTTGAGAACGAAGTCAGGTTTTTCTTGAATGGCTACATTTACCCAAGCTTGATTTGCTTCTTCTTTGAACCCCGGCTGGTCCATCCAAGTGTCAAAGAATTTGAAGGGTCTTGGCCCCAAATCAATAGCTTTGTTGGCTATCATAATGGCTGTATAATCTGATATGTTTCGGCCCCTGGATATAGCAAACAAGTCTGGACACCGATCCATAAAGTCCTCTGAGCAAAGAACCGAACCCTGTCTAATTTGCTTAGTTTGGATCCATCTCTATTGATCCATGTGAACTTTCTATCAGCACAGTGCAACTCTTTCAAACCAGCATTTGCAATGAAGTTATTAAATGCTCTGGCTTCTCTTGAATTAAATTTTGTTCCTCTTCTTTTACTCTCCCTCCTAACTGAGTTAAAGTCCCCTAGACAGCAAATATGCCCTGTAAAATCCTCCATAATGTGTAACAGATTTTCCCAAAGAATCAATTTATCTGCCAAAGCTTGCGGGGCATAAACATTTATTAGCATCACTTCCACAATATTTTCTGCTAACACCCCCTTGATCGCCAAAATACCTTGATCTTCTATTGAGGATGTCAAATTGAAAATAGGGGAGTTCCACACCCAGAGCATACCTCCTGCTGACCCAATCACATTCTGAGCTAAAAACCCAAAGTTGTCCGAATCCCAAATTTAACAGATTTTTGGTAATTCAATACCCTCCAGTTTTGTTTCTTGAATAGCTAAGAATTCCACATTTTCTTTACCAACTAGATTCTTGAGCCATTTGCACTTCCAATTTTTCCCGAGGACTCTTGCGTTAACAGAGACTATCTTCATAAAATATTTTTTTACTGGACCCTTACCTCTATTGCTGCTCTCTCTGTACTTTATTGTTGTAATGCTTCTTTTCCTTTCATTTTCTCCTTGCGCTCTGAGCTTTGCTTCTCTAACAATTGTACTCTTAATTTTTTCCCCATTGTCTTTGTTAATGTTGCTTCTACTGTGGAATCCAAGATGGACGCTCTGCTTGAGCCCCTTGAGTTACCGAAGTTGGATCTGTCCTTTGTGATTTTGAGTTTGGTGTTGATCTTCCTGATATCCCCTTACGATATTTGCTGGTCTTTTTCAATTGTCGCTCCTCCTCTTGAAGTTTCTTTTCCTTTTCCCCCAGATCCTTGCTGAATTAATCTTACTCCCTTAAGCCTTACTGCGTCTTTCATATTCTTGACGCTCGTTCTACATTGGGTTCCACCTGAGCGATGAAGCACTTCCAACATATGGGAGACTTTCGGAGTTCTTTGAGCTTCTAGAAGCTGGTTCTCTGAATAAACAATTAACGGGAGCAAAGGACTAATTTTATATGTGCTCAGTTTGCTTGGCCCGCCCATTACTGAGGCTGTTAGGCTCACATTCGCAGGCCCATCCACTGAGCATTTTACAAAAGTGTCCGAGCTGTGGGTCTTCCCTGATGCATCCTTTTTACTGGAACTATTTTGAACCCTCTGATCCATCTTTTGTGCAGCAGCTTTTTCTTTCTCTTTTGCTGAATCTCCGCGTGGTTCAGAGCGCGTCGCCTGTAGATGTTGAGTTTCCATCTAATTCAGGTTAATATCCGTTGGATCATTGTTCGGACTCTCTCCTTCTGAATTTCCATCTGCATGAACCAACTCATCCTCTGACTCGTTGCTACTTTGCGATTCATTGCTGAGTGAGTGTTCCGAGTCAGAGTGCCATTCAACCGAGTTTTCTTCTTGGAACCATGGCCCTACTCCCACTGCCAAGTCCGAATCCTCAACCACTTTGATGTAGCAGGTGTATTCATCAACTTGTATTTTCACTTTTTCATTGATGGAGGCCATCTCTTTCGTGAGGACGCAGACTTTCGCTTTGTGGACATGAAGCTTGTTATCGATGGAGCCTTCCATATCCAATATATTTCCCCATGACTCCTCTCCCCAGACCTCAAGGGGGATTCCTTTAATTATGAGCCACACTAGTCTCCCGAGGCTTTCAATCTCACTCGACCAAGTACTTATTCTTTCAAACCAATCTTTCCAGAATAGTACTTTGTTTGCTAGAAGTAGCTTAGCTCAGTCTTCTCTTCCACAGTCCACTAGAACTCTAAGCCCTCCTAAATATTTGATCACGAGATGCCCTAATCCTTCTTCCTCCAGGATGTTTGGGAGGTTAAGAAGAATTTCTAGGTTTATCACTTCCCCTACCAAACATTTTCTAAACCATTGGCATTCCTTTTTTCGTGTTCTTAGAAGCCTAGCGATGTGTTCCTCCGAGGTAGGTGATGATTCCTCCACAATGGTGTCTACAGAGTTAGGGGTGTTCTTTCTTATCCACAGTTGTATGATCTTTGTATAGGATCCTTCCTCGCCTGGGATGAAGCCGTTTCTGTGGACTTTGGGAGTAGCAATGGTGTCTTTGTTTCCCCTGTTTCTCACTGATTTAGGATCGTTGGATTCCTGCAATTTTGCAACTTGTACCCTCAGTCTGTATGTGGTGATCCAGACCTCCTTCAAGACAGTTTCCATCTCTTTTGCCTTCTCTACTCCTTTGAACCTTACAAAACCAAACCTGAGTCCCGCCCTGGTTCTCTTTCTTGGAAGACAGACGTCCACAACCCATCCGTATCTCTGAAAAACATCCCACAAATCTTTTTCGATACACCAATCTGGGAAGTTACAGATGAAGAACGAAGTCGAATGTTCCTTGATTACCATGTTGAAGCAGATTCTATCCTCTGCTGCCCTAGAATTCTTCTTGTGTTGTTGGCCCCAATCTCTCACGTTCACTCTTCCTCTCAACCCTCTCCCCCACTCTCTCTCTCTCATTCTCATTAATTTTCAGCTTAAAAGCTATTAAGATGGTGGCGACGATGATGGAAGAACTCACCAAAAAATGATGGTGGAGACGATCGCTTTTAACAAAATATACTAAGGTTCTTGAAAAAATGTGCGCATGAAAATTCAAACAAACATTAGAGAGAGAGTTTTTTACAGTTTTAAGAAATAGAAGTACTGTTAATTTTATTCAAGGGTAATTATCAAAAAAACTTCTGAGACTTAGGTGCTCATATACTATTACTAAGAAAGAAGAAAGTAGGAGGATCAAAATAAAGTTTATTTGAAAGACAAAAGAAGGGATCCAAGGGATCAGCTGTATTGGTTAGAACGTCACCAGGGTGTTATATATGAATCATGAATTAATTTTTTGAATCAAACAATGAGGCGTCTTGTTGAGTTTCTTTAAGATCCTACTCTCCTCTCCATTACCACTGCCGCTACGACCACCGGTGTCCGATCCCTTCTCCACCGGCGGCATCATTCCCAGCAAGCTGATAATCTGAGAGACACCAACAAGCAGCCGCGCCTATGGCCAACCAACCGTGGTGTTGGGAGTATGAGGCGGACCTATATACATGGAAGGGGGGTCATGGACCTCCATTTTTTCTCAATATTATGTATGTGTGGTATATAATTTATAGATAAAATTCATAAAAAAATATAATGGAACCCCTATATTTTGTGATATTATTTTTATATTTTATATTTCAAAGTCTTAAAAGTTTTACAACATTAAGTGACTTCTAAAAAGTACTGAAATACACTCAATATTGAATTATTTATTTTCCAAATACATTTTTTCTCTTGAATTAGAAATTTTTTAATTGTTTGAATTTTTTTCTCTTGGACTATTTATTCTTATAGT
>JBBYHH010694214.1:0-10092 GCA_038382905.1 Daphne laureola
TGGCCGAATTGAAGAGAAGAAGAAAGAAATTGGTGTTTGTGTAATTAATCATGATTTCGGGTGAAAAATGATTAATTATGGTGAAAATGAGCTAATTAGGTGATTAAAGGAAAATTTGTCACTTTTTAAAAGTTTGGGACTAAAATGTAAATTTTGGTAGAAGTTGGTGAATAAGTGGTAATTAGTGACAAATTAAGGTTAATTAAGCTCATTTGAAGTTAAAAGTGAAGTTTGGGCACTTTTGGGTCACTTTGGGAAAAGTTGGGCCCAATTGCATATTTTGGTAAAAATCTGGTATTTTGGTGTAATTATTAGAAAAGAAGTAAAAATGAACTTCTTAAAAGCTTAAATTTGAAGTTAGGAGCATTTAAGTGGTTTTGGAACACTTTATGCTAATTTGGAAAAAGTTGCACATTTTGATAAAGTCTAAGGACTAAGGATATAATTAAGCATAAATAACGTTTAAGAGGTGTGGAAGTGTTAATTGGGTGAAATTACAAGTTATTTGACCACTTATAGCTTAGGTTAACTTTTGGTCAACTAATTGAGTTTTGGTCAACTAATTGACTTTTGGTCAAAGGGTTAACTAATCATGGTTAATAAAGTGAAACTTAGCTTATTTGAAGCTAACTGCAAAATTGGTAAAGTTTGAAGTGATTCTGATCACTTTCCATAAAGTTGGGGCTAAATTGAATATTTGGCAAAATTCTAACATGAGATATTATTGTCTAGTATTACATCTGGCGACTGGGGGCCATGGAAGTTCAAATGGAACTTCGTTAGATTCTATCGCTCGGGTCATTGCGTAAAGGTTTTCAGTGTATAATGTAAGGGGCTTAACTTTCTTAATATGTGTTTCAATTTTCCTGATACATATTAGGTTAGTTAATGGCTAGTTCCCGCATCGAGGGTGGGGCCCGGTGACTCCCGGGGCTAGTTATATGGTAGGGTAACGACATACAGGTTTTCCAGCATTGGATAACCGATCTTATGATCGGGAGGCTTTACGGTCACTAGGTGATCAAGTATGGGATTGCTGATAAGGATGGGATAATGATAAGGAAAGGGCCACTGGGTGGCGATACGATAGTTATGGGGATGTACACCCCATGCCGGTACTGTGCGCTTATATGGGAAGGGGATCATCCGTGAAGGACGTATCCGATTCGTTTCATTTATAAGGTGTACCACCGCCAACCTATGGGGCGTACGTTAAAGTCTGATAGGACTCTTGTATTGCATATCACGTCATTTGGTTATCATATTCCATCTGATATTTAGGATTTCATAGCTGCTAGATCATTGCACGCTAACCTTTTATGCAAGTGTTTTTTAAAAGTAAAACCAATGATCCTTACCTAACCCTTACTGAGTTCTCTCGAGAACTCACCCCCACTATATCTACATATTTTCAGGAGCTTATGGTTTGTGACACGCAGAGTAGTTCTGCCTGGTCGGTATGTGATTTCTGGTACTTAAGGTATTTCACTCATTCGTTAAGGTTTCTGATTCGGATTACGGGGGTGGTCTCGATGAGCATGTTATGGTTTTATGAAGTTGTTATGATTATGGATATTACGGGTGAGCACGATTACGATTGAGTAACAAAATCTTGTGTTTGTGTTTACCAGTAGCAGCAATATCTGTCGTGATCATCGGAGTCCTGATGACCTGATCACGATGACATAGTATGGATCCTGATATGTTATACTATGGGCTCTGTAGGCGTAACATGCATATGTAGTTAGGATTATTCTAATGGCATGTATATTTTATTTCTCGGGGAGTTCTTGCCCAGCGCGATGGGGCAGGACTCCTTTCTGGTGCATCTAAATTTTATTACTGCCCGATTCTCCGTAAAACTTCTAATGTGCTTCGGGTGCATCTTTAGGACATAGTTAGAAAACTCGTAAAAACCTGCAACACGTTAAGTAATTTAAAAAATAGTAACAAAGTTCAGAAAAAAAATTGAAGTGTCGGGTTTTGGGTCCACGAAACAAAGAAGGGTTCCCGCTTCGACCATCACCGCCATCCCTGCCACTTCCGCAACCGCGCCTCTGAACCGATGGGCGGGGTTGGTGGTGATAACTTGGTATCAGAGCCTAGGTTAGTGTTAGGTATGGTTAGACAGACCAACCCTGTTCTCACCGATCGTTCTCCAGTATTTTTAAGTAAGAGATTAGTTACCTTTTTACTAGGACTATCTTAGAACGGTGGGTAGAACTTAGGGTGGTCGGTTTAACCATGCTTAACATAATCTAAGGCTTAAGATAATCTTAGGTAAAATGTAAATCGCGCCAGACTTGTCCATAAAGGAAATGGAAGTCTGAATTTGAAACTAAGCAAGCAGAAGGTTCATGTCAAAAATTCGATCCCGCTTGTTCTGCTTAAGTAATACATATCATATTTTGCATCTACACTACAAAGCCATTAGGAAAAGCTACTGCTTGCTTAGGTGAAAGTTAACCGTTATATCGTGCTCTTTCTTTATGGAATTTCTGGAAAGGTTAATACTCGTCAATAATGAGTTCCGCATGTGCGGATTTGGGATATGGATTCCGCTTCTTCAGGGAATTAGGAAAGGAGGTGATGAAACCCGAGACAGCCCCAGCCGGATCTGCAGGTTCCAAAAAACCTGATAAAGGTACTCGGGCAGATACATTCACTTTTGAACCATGTCTATTCCAAGAAAGGATAGGATAGCCCATGAATGCACGTCGATCCGCTAGTTTAGGATAGTTAAATGATTGGTTTGAGAATGCGGCCACCGAGTGGGCGTATACGGATACACTTGTTACCAAATTTACTAGTTCTAGGAACTATCAGTTTGAGTATGCTTCAGGTGATGAGGAGCACGATGATAGGATACACCTTCATGTGCAGAGGGTGCGATCAGAGACCAGATCTGGCCATTCAGCGCGAGACAGTCATAGAGGTAACATAGATTGATGATCTGATTGGCACCACCGAGTATAAAGGATAAGGCCCTATGTCACCGATTGATTCCAGGGTGGTTTATATGAGAAGCTTGATCAACTTCTTATATAAACTACCTTGGGATGAGAGGTGAGACATGTTTCATTGATTAGCTTCAGGATAGTTCTGTGAGGGCCCTGATCAACTTCTCAAAGAACTGCCTTGGGATTGAAAGGTGGGACTGCGGGCGATCAATTTACGTATTTTTAGTGATAGTAAGTCACTGGATTTTCTTTTATGACTCAGGATTGTGCACAATATGATAAGCAGGGACGTTGAAACCCCAATATGAAATTAGAGTAAATAGATAGTTAAGTTATGTCCTCCCGACCTCAGAATGGGAGGAGAGGTTCAGGATAGCAGGGAGCGAGTAGAGGTTCTAGTAAATCTGGCAGATTAGGCTTGAATGTTAAGGACAGAGGTGCAGCAGGATTGACATGACTTTTCCAGTTGTAGCAGATTTCACGCAGAATCGGGATGCCGCTGTAAGGAAGGACAGTGTCTTAAGTGCGAATTCATGGGGCATTAGATTAAGGACTGCCCTCTAACATTGGAATAAGGTATGAAAGGATAGTCATAGTTTTAGCCGTACGGCTAGACCAATGCGCTCGAGGAGCGCGATATAGTTCAGAGGCTTGAAAACCTCCATAACAGATACTAAAAATTCAACCACCTCTGCCAGTTCAGTAGCGGACCCGTCTGGGATGGATGTTTCTGAATAATCAGGACGAGAGTTTCTAGTATGGAGCGTTAATGGGTATATGTTAATAAGATCCTTATTCACGTCCTTTCAATACGAGTTCATATTAATGGTTCATAAAGTCGTACCTTAAGGATAACAAAGGGGTCATGAATGAGATAAGATGTACAGAAGATTTGTACATTACATCTTCGGAGAGAAAGGACGAAGACACTCATACGTTAGTGTTATGATTGGGAATCGTTGAATCTTGATTCATATGGCTTAGAATTGGAAACATTCAATGACGCATGGGCATCAGGAAATTTTACAAGCACGCATGAAAGCAAGTAGAGCTTTAACATTTGAGGGTCCTTGGGTACCGCATCGGGGTCACCACCCAGGATCTCTGTTATGCATCATTTGGTATTATAGCATGAATTATCGAAAAGAAGGTGATGTAATCATCTTTAACACATTCTATAACAACAACTCAACACGGAAAAATGAGTACATGAACACAAAGACACAAGAGCCAGACACAACGACAACACCCATAAAACAATAAAATGATCCAGAGAAGAGGATCCACATTCTACATCAACTTTAGGACATCAGAGTAACTATGAGTCCATGACAGATATCAACAAGGCATTTAGGATTAGTTAGGTGATGTTAGTGAGTACCGGTGGTCCTAGGACTCGGTACTGTCCATGGATGCGGTGTAGCAATACCGGAAATCGACTCAGGCGGTAACAAGATGCACCCGGAGGACAGGACACCACTAAGGGGCTTTGTTTAGTGGTCAAAACTACCACTTCTGCCTGACAGACGATGGTTTGATTATATCAAGTTAGTGAGAGAAATTAGTTAACCAAAGACGTTGTCATCAGGATAATATAATGGGATATTTCTTAGTTTGATGATTCTGTATCTGGGGGCACACTAGGTGTGCCAACTCATGGTGTGCCTACCAGTCATTTACCTCGGTCTAGTAGGGAAATTGACGTTAGTTGCTTCAATACGGATTTATTTCCATTCCAGTATCCTCTACCTTGTGATGATTATTCTATTTCTGCAAGTAAAGAGTATTCAAAAAATTCAAGGATCAGGGTTTTGGACACTGTCTAAGAAATGATTAAGGAATCGCATTAATGAAGTTTCAATTTGCTCGTGAAATCGGAAATGAAGTTATTTTCTGATGAAGATTTCAGCATCGAGGAAGCTCGAGGATATAAGGTCGGTTTCTTTACCACCCTTCTATTCTGGATTTTTAAGTATGACTTTTCGATTTCATAGTTGGGAAACACAACTTTTCAGCTTATCTCATGAAGAGATAAGCTATTTGAAACCAAGTTCAGGTTAAAAAATTTACATGGAAGACTGAAAGTTATTCTCTCTCTGAGAGTTATCAGTCACTACCGAGGAAGTGGTTTCGGAGTATGCTATGGCCGCTTCGTTCTATATCGAATCAACTCACACGTGTGTCTCGATTCGGGATCAAGTTATGATACTCCATTCCAGAGTTTTGGCTTGTGACGGGTTCGACCCAACAATCTATCATGTATCAATTCTATTTGATGTAACGCCGATAAGGTGTTCCGAATTCTATTCGTTATGCGAATCCATTCTTGCACCGGTACGGTGCTCTGTTGGTTCAACAAAAGTTGAATGACCGATATTCCATGTGGCAGTGGATTATCAACAAGTATGGTCTGATTTCTGATTCTCTGAGACTTGGAGTCCGGGGATACGTGACATAATAGGATATGTTTCATCTTGTGAGGTTGTATGGGAGGTTTGAACTCCATTATGTATGGTCGTGGACCATGTAATATGATATGATATGGTGAGGTATGGTAAGGTATGGTAAGGTAAGGCCGTGATATTGTGTTGAATGGTTCAAGGTTACCCTTTTGAAGGAATTTGCTACACATAGTCACCTTGTGACTATGTTCTGATTGTTTGTAATTTAAGATCTGATAAAGGTATCTGTGATGTGTAGTCATCTAGTGGCTATAGTATAATTGTTATATCTTGGGATATATTGAAGGTTATATGTTTTGCATTATATCACATGGGTCAGTTATTCTGACAATAGCTCGGGTTTGGAACCCGTTAAAGATATGGTATGTGCCAGTAACGATATGGGTTTTCTGTTAAGATTAAGGTGTCCATCACACACTACATTGGTAAGTTCAAGAAGGATTTTAGAGGTTTGATTTTGACCACATGAAGATGGTTAAATTGGGGCACCAAACTTTGTCATAACGAAGTATCGGTGGTTACTATATGTTGAATGATGATCCGAGGTTTGCTAACGGTCAATTCCTGAGGATAGGACTTAGGAATTGTCTCGTTTCGCATAAATTGCGATTTAAGTTTCTGTAAAGATGTTGAGAAATGGTTCTGACATTGAAGATACTCTTGGAGGACCAAGAGTCTTAAGGGGGGGAGAATGTTACAGTCACCCCTAGAAAATGGTGAATTTCTGAGAAGAATTACCCGAAGGTCAAAATCTGCTATTACCGGGACTTTGTTTTCTGATAATTCTCATGTCCTGAGAATTAATTTGAGCTCAAGCCCATGGGATTTCATATTTTTATAAGTAAACGTGAGTCCCGGGTCATTTCGCCAAAATTTAGTTTCGGATGGCAAAATAGTCATTTTTAAAAAGTGGGCGAAAACGCCCACTAATCCCAGCAATTAAGTGCAGCCGATTTTTCCTAAGTGAGGGAGGAGATATTTTTGGTTGATAATATTATTTTATATTTTACGTGTTGAGTCTAGGTTATTAAAAAAATACCTAAGGGAGTGAATTGTGGATCCTTGTCCCTAGTTAATAATAAACAAACACCCCTCTCCTACCACCCCTACATAACCGGCCCTTCCCTTTCATTCTACGCAACCATTTTCTTTCAAAAGTTCTAAGTGTTCATAGATTGTTCTTCATGTGTTCTTGAGATACAAGCTTAATTCCTTCATAAATCTTGCACTAAATCTCCTCCAAATTCAAAGGAAAACTTGTTTTATTGAGTAGTTCTTCAAGAAAACAAGTTTGCTAGCAAGGAAAACACATCATCTCCTCATTTCTTCAAGTTGGCCGAATTTCAAGGGTGTTATTGGAGAAGGTTGTTCAACATTTCTTCAAGAAAATCTTAAGGATGAATTTAAAGGAGGGATTTTGGAAAAATCTCTACAAGGATTTCTTCAGGATTTTCTAAGGTAAGCATGTTTATGAAGCTATTATGGAGTAGTATGAAGAATTACTACATGTTTCTATGAAGATTTGGTGATTTTAAGAATTTATGTTCTTGGTGTTCTTTAGGTGTTCTTGAACAAAACATGTTGGTGCTTAAAGTGATGCTTGATTCATGTTCTTGGGTGGATTTGGAGCATGTTTAATACTTGGAACTAAGCTTGAATCATCTTGGAGGTATGAGTTGTGCTTTGGCCGAATTTGAAGTATTATGAACAAAGTTTTGAGTCAAGTTGAAGTAATGGTTAAAATGTGTTCTTGGGTTGTTTGTGAACATGTTTAATGCTTGAAGTAAAGCTTGAATCATCATGGATGGTGGTGTTACTCTTTGGCCGAATTTATTAGATGATGAACAAAAATGTTGTTCTTTATTTAAATGTTGATCCATGTTGGTTAAAGGACGATTTTAAGCTTTTGTGTTGTGTTAAAAAGTTGAAGAAAAATCTTGGGTGATTTTTTAAGAAGAGGCCGAAAGTTTAGGATTAAAATGGTGAAGATGTTCTTGGTAAAATTATGAAGTTATGTTGGAATAATGATGTTAAGAACACTTAAGAAAGTTGGTGAAACTATGGAGAAGGAAAACATTTTTGGTAAAAAGTTAGTTTTTGGCCAATTTGAACAGAAGAAGAAAGAAACTGGAGTTTGTGTAATTAATCATGATTTTAGGTGAAAAATGATTAATTATGGTGAAAATGAGCTAATTAGGTGATTAAAGGAACATTTATCACCTTTTAAAAGTTTGGGACCAAAATGTAAATTTTGGTAAAAGTTGGTGAATAAGTGGTGTTACACCCACTGTCACCACCACCCCCATGCTACACGGCCCGGTGGGTAGCGGACGCGGGGTCGGCTTTGAGCTAAAACGGTCCCTTCTTAACGCGCAGATCCTTATGTGGGATCAACCCATTACCCAGGTCCCTGTTTAAAGAACATAACACGTACCTTTTTCGTTCCTTAAACCTGCCAAATAGAATCACATACAACAGAAATACGGAGCTCCGCTTAGACCAGCAATATCCAGAAAAGAGTGTACCCTTTCACTACCGGGTAGAAGCTCTCCAAAACAGATATACAATCCTAAGCACAAAGTTCTCAATAGAATAATGCAATAACTTACTTCATAATAATTGTTTCCATAACAATCAACATGCGTTTCCTAATCATAACCAATATCATATCCATACATACAATCCCGTATATACACTTTAACAGATATCTGAGTACTACATGTATGCATGCAAGCTACACCTACAGAGCCATCTACCAATCGGAACACTACTCGAAACCGGAGGCTGGATCAACCAGATCTCGACATTATCAACGGCTACTACTGCTGCTGCTATAATACAAGACAACCATAAGGTTAACCATTAGTCCCATAAAACACAAGTGCTCAAACCGATATCATAACTGAATAACCCTCTAGTTGTCTCTCAACTCACCCTATTCATTCCATACATAACAAAAACCATAACTACTCATAGAGATACCTATACCTTAACGCACATCACAAAGCGACCGAGCATAATGCTTCACGGTCCTCAATCTCAATCTCCTGAAAAATAGATTTATATGAAAGGATGAGTTTTTGAGAAAACTCAGTAGGGTTTAGGTAGAAACAGACGTTTTCTTCTCGTAATAACCTGCAATGACAATGAGAGGCAACATACATACATAATACATATACCATAAACCATAGACATACATTTCACTTCAATAATCCTTAGTCTAAACCACACACCACATTCTGATGGCCCCCTGTGATACTGGGATGGTACCACATGAGTCTCCTACACATAACACATAGAGCTCGATAGCGGAAAGGGCCTAGGACCCTTAAACCGTCATTAACCATCATCATCATGCTCGTGGTGATGCACGGAACTACAACATCCTGATGCTCATGGTGACGCATGGAACCATACCCATCATATCGGAGGGTTTGTGGTCATGAAGACCCACGGAACCAGTCCGATCGTGTTCATGGTGATGCACCGAACCCATATCATCATCATCATCATCATCATTATCCTCATGCTCATGAAGATGCATGGGATACCGTAGTCCCATCATCATCATCATAACCATAACCGTGTTGTGAAGGTCCGGTGGTCATCTAGATCCACGGAACCGTGAAACATTGTGTCACCACCCAATTAGCTCAGGTCACAAAGACTCATGAACCGTGACACCCTGATAAGAAATCATCGGGTTCGGCGATCATGAAGACATATGGAACCGTTGTCCAATCCTTAACCTGCACAGGGCTAGCGCTACCATGGAACCAGTCATATACCCTACCACCGGTATAAGACTAATCTCAACCAAACAAACAGGCACTAAGTACTCAACTTAATATGCTTTTAGGAAGGTTGAACCCTTACCTGCAACAATAACAGTTCAATCCTTGATCGTTCCCTTTTCTGTGTACTACCGGTAATTATCCTCGGTAGTCTTCATTTGGATGTTCCAGCAACCTGCGACAACACTGAACAGACACACAGATAATGCAGAATCAATAGCCGACATTTCACTTTTACAATTTCCGACACTTAGACAATTTCCTATTTTCTGGCCATTTCCAGAAAACGCTTCAAAATCTTACAAACTTTGTCCATTCTATGCTTAACCTTTATATGCAAACGGATTCATTGTTTACTAATGATTTCCATCTTTAAACCTTCACGTTCTGTCATTTGAACGTTTTGGACTAAATTTCTAAAACGAGCAATTCTTAGTCAATAGCTATACAATTCCATAGTTATGTATAACAAACATGTTCCAAGACATTCATAGCTAAACATTCAACTTTCTTTAACAGTTTCAATCATTTTCGATATTTTTGGTTTTATGCCGTTTTTTCTAAAACAACCCAAACCTTGCCCAAACCTTCTATAACTTCACATGTATACTCAATGGACTATTCCAAGGCCAACCATGCATTAACATTGTAATTAACCATCATATTTCATCATTTAGCAAAAATGGCCAATGATTAACTTAATACAATATTCCCCTTTACACAATGATTTGCAACTTAGTCCCAGTACTAAAGTTTCTTATAACCATCATACGAACACAATTGAAGCAACAATTCACCGATTTATGACACTTTGTTCATCCACCAATTTCCTATGGTGTTTGCCTTAGCTACCTCTTCTAGCAACAATTGGACACA